>JACXIV010000052.1:5272891-5309076 GCA_014737475.1 Bombus confusus | reverse complement strand
ATAATAATTATTACTATAATAATGTAACATTAACAGCTTCCAATGCATTAACTATCCATAAGGGATATTCCTTGTTTGGAAACAAATCTAACATGAATTGCTGTATAAATTCTGGGAATCTTTGCTCTTGGATACTTTGTCTAATATCTTTCATCAATTTCATTTGGAATGCAATATTATGAACAGATAATAAATGGCATGCAACTGTTTCTACCGTTACAATATGATGAAGATAAGCACGTGTGTATGTTTTGCATGTACTACATTCACATGATTCATCTATTGGCCTCATATCTTTACGATATTGAACTTGTTTTAAATTTAATTGACCAGTACGTACCAAAGCACAACCAAACCTCTGAAAAAGTAATATACGCATTAATACATTTCATTTTACTGGTTTGTTGCATTTTATGTATATTTTTCCTTAATTCAAACACATTATCTGTAATTAATTACCGCTGTTCTTGTAGGAAATACACAGTCAAACATATCTATTCCCAAAGCACAACAAATAACTAAATCAATAGCAAATCCAACACCCATTAAATAACGTGGTTTAGTTTTTGGAAGTATATTTGTAGTAAGATATACCATTCTCCAAAAATCATCTTTAGATTCTCCACCACTAGAAATATTATTAATCATAAAATAATCTTTCTTTTTCCCTAAATTAATACATCTAAATTAATATTTTACCTTAATCCACCTACAGCATAACCATTTACTTCACGTTTAATTAATTGATTTGCACATTCTGATCTAAGTTTAGGATCAAGACCTCCTTGTACAATCGGAAATATACTTTGCTCACTTGATCTCTGATGTGCTTTTAAACATCTATCTAACCATCTAGTTGTTCTGTAAATAATATATTGAGTATTAAAAACTATTTTGATAGGAATAATATATTATATACGTAAATGCAATAATATTATTTATAAATTATACATATAAGTGCAATTCTACCTATGCATTGCTTCTTCTACTCTTGGTCCTGTTAATGTAGTTTTAACAACATCATCAAGTTGCATAATTATATCTGCTCCTATTATGTTTTGTATTTGTATAGAATGTTCAGGTGTCAACATGCAATCTGTTCCTGTGAAGTAATATTAAAGTATTTTATTTGCATTTTTACATAATACAGTGTAAGTACAAATTGTTCTTATACAATGATTACCATTATATGGTGATTTAAACTTGACACCTTCTTCCGTAATTTTAGCAAGTTCTAGTAATGATACCATTTGGAAACCACCAGAATCTGTTAATAATGCTCTTTTCCAATTCATAAAGTTATGTAAACCACCAGCTTTCTGCATTATGTTAAGACCCTACAAAATCCAGTTTTTATCAATAACATATTTGTTCAGTTTATTTGAAAATAAGTAATTCAATTATTTTATATCTTGAAGAAATATTAAAAGTTTTATATAATAATATATCTTACATACAGGTCTTGTTCCAAGATGATATGTATTTCCAAGTATAATTTGACAATCTAATTGTTCTAATTGTTGAGGTAATATGCCTTTTAAAGTACCCTAAAACATTAATATTGCTATTAAAATATATAATGTGACTGATTTATTTGTAAGTAGTAGAATATTTTATAAACAATTAAATCATATTATAAGTTTAATGATATGTCAAATATAATTTGTAATGTCATAAAACATTTAAACATCATTTTTTTAATTATACTTAACTTACCTGTGTACCTACTGGCATAAATACTGGTGTATCCACATGATGATGAATGAGAGTCATCTTACCAGTTCTAGCTTTTGTAGTTTGACATTCATAAAATATTTCGAAAAGTAGTGGTGATTTTCGTTGTTGTAACATTTTCTTAAGTTTAATAATTTAGTAAGCAAAGTCAATAATGTTGTTTGTTTTATATACATATATAATTAATAAAATGTTCATAAAGCTGTTGCTTATATCACACTTTATATTTATAACAATAGCTTATCGTACATCTAAAAATATTCATATATTTTATTTGATAAATTATCATTATAATGTAATACATTTATATATTGTTCAAACGTTGGATTAATTTATAAGTAATTTCCGCTTACAACGTTGTAAACTACGATAAAATGTAATCAAACATAATCTAATTTGTTTTATTGTAATTCTAAAGTTGTTCAATATTATTTAATATGCTTTACTTCAAACTGCAAACTATAGCTGTAAAATTCTTGTTTAAAAACTCGTGTGTGTGTATATATATATATATATATATATGTACTTTCCATGTGTAGTATTATTCTAATCTGTTGCATATAACAATTTTCTTACGATAATGTTTATCATCTTTTAACTACGTTAAATATTTTTGTACAAGGAACACAATTTAATGTTATGTTATCTTATTTTTGCGATTAAGTAAATACGTCCATATGTAGTAGTAACTAATAATAAGATGTATTATACATTACATCGCAAAATAAAAATGAAATTTTCTATGACTTTCCCTAGATTGAGGTTAGGTTTAGATTTAGTTCTGAAGTAAAATTACAAATATTTATAATTGATTGTGATATTTTTTTGTGATATTTTGCTTATTTAAACAGACTTTTTAACAATATCAAAGTTTGAGAAAGAAATTGAGAATACTGACCAAATTGCTCACTATTACCAATTTAAATATACAAAGTAGAGGCCATAATAGCAACACTGTCACAGAACTTCTGCTTGTTATAAATATCACATCAGCAGTGTAGTCTTTGATTATAATGCATTAAAATGGAATAACAATATTTATTTTGTACCATTATCAATATTAAAACATGTTTTCATGCGATAGCTACAGCCCATGAAAAGTCCATATGCTAGAAATTTAATTTTCTCTAGTGAAAAATTGGTATCGTACAATTTGTGTCATACAATATCTTTTTGTCCTGGAGATATTGTGCTTTGTTTTACAGAATACAAGTATTAAAAAATAATGCTCATACCTTGTTGGTGTTTCATATTAAGTTCACGATAAAGTTTAATGAGAGTAATTTAAAGAAGATAACAAGAAAGAGAAATTTGTATTACTTGTGAAACTATGTTGAAACCAAAAGCATTAACACAAGTACTTAGTCAAGCCAATACCGGCGGCGTAGAAAATACATTGTAAGTAAAATATTTCTTTCGTTGAATTAAGTATATGCATGTTTTTTTTTTAAATATAATCCAATAACTATATAATGTTATAAGATATACAAACTTTTAATAAACATGCAAATGAAATCACATATATAAATTTACATATTTTTCTTATCGTTATTGTAATTAAGAAAACAAAAATTTGTGATCAAATATTTTAAATGAAAATATATTTCAGATTATTAAATAGAGATGGTGGTTTATTAGCTTACAGTGGTTATGGAGATAAAGACGCAAGAGTAACTGCTGCTATTACAAGTAATATTTGGTCAGCTTATGAAAAAAATGGACGAAATGCATTTAAGGAAGATGAATTGCAATTCGTACTAATGGATTGTGTGGTAATTATCAAATATTTGATTATTAAGTAATTAATTACATAATACTTAAATTCTATGCAATTAAATGGCTTTATTAATATCTTTTACGAATTGATTACAAATAAAAATGTTTGCAATGTACTGCAAAAATATTTGTAGTAAAATAATATATATATAGTTATTAGTTTTTATTGCAATGGTAAATTGCAATTTATTTTTTAGAAATTTCAGAAATTAATGAAAAGTTATAAATAACATATGATTATATGTTATATATATATATATATATATTGAAATAATGCAATGTTTTTTAATGAAACATTTTCTTTTAGGAGGGCAAAGTCGTTATTACCGAAGTAGCTAATTTGTTGTTATGTTTGTATGCAAAAGAAAATGTGGGATTTGGTTTACTAAGAGAAAAAGCACAAGCTTTAGCAAGATACCTTGATCAACCACTAAAAACAATAGCAAATATGCCTTAATCAACGTTTAAATATATATCCAATTGTGTTGTAATATTTAGTTTTATATTTTAATGTTTATAATTTATTGTAAAAATTGATACTTGGTACTGTCTTGTAAATAATATATTTTCAATTAATAAAAAACTTATGTAGTCATTTATACATTAAAATTTATAAAAATGTGATACCTTTGGAAAATAGATCTAGCTTCAAAATCAAATGTTAGTAGTATGATTAAAAATATTCTTGTGAACTTCATAGAAATGAAGTTTTAAATTTTATTGTAATCAATGAAATATGTCATATATTTTTTAATATATATAATGTAATATATCTACATAGACAATCTTTAAAAAAACTTAGAAATTAAATATTAAATTCATATATTCATATACATTAATAAACATATGTAATGTTAAAAATAATTGATAGATGTATATGTTCTTCATAAATAGAATTGCTTTTATTTTAAATCCAAATTTGTATGTTATAAATTTTATTTATTTCATTTGCATTTATATACTTCCTCCTATAATCTTCTTCTATGTAATTTGAAATATTTATCAGTATTAAAACTTACTTTTGAATGCATATAAATATTACTTTCTTTTCTAACAATAAACATCAAACAGTTAATAGACTTAGAAATATATCTATGAAAGTACAAACTCTTTTACATATAGAGTTATATATACCTATGTATAATATGATAATTCTAATATCAATTAGATTAATTAATACAAGTTAGACACAAGTTCAGTGGGTTACATTATACATTGCACAAAATGACTAACGTTGGTCCTAATTTTCCTGTTATTTTGAGTACATAAAATGATAATTACCAGCCAAACAATAAATTTTCATTATAAGTGTTCATATAGTTATGTTTCTTATTGTAAACTATATCATTAAATCTTCATGTATTAATGTTTACCGAGCGACATATTGTGAATGTAAATCGTAATTAACTAATAATATCACTAAATTATTTTATATATGTTTAGAAAAAAATCTTTTTCATGAAACTATTGTATATGTGTATATATAATATACAATTTATTATATATCATATATAACATAATTCTAACAATACCTATAATAATTTAGTGCTACATGTAAGTTTTTTCTCATGAATAATGCTTTTAAATACAAGTATATTGTCTACAACACTTCTTTAATAGGCCTTCAACAATTGACAGCTTATGTTAATGCCTATTATAAAGTGTTTTTATTTCTATAATTATATAATAGAGATTTGTTGTAGTTTTAAATATATATAAAAATGGAAACTCTTATCTAAACTAAGTAGATGCACTGTAAATAAAAGTAGAAAGAGAGGAAAATAAAATAATATGTATCTTTTATACATACATAATTTCACAGTCTACCATCCTAATTGCTTTGCATTAAATGAAATATTATGAAATAGAAATTATATGCATATAGAAAATAATACTTAAGTAACTGAGAATTATTCAGTTTTTTTTAAATGTTTCATATGGTTTAAACTTTTGTATTCAAATCTTTTCGCTATATATTATCGTATATTAATAAACGATATAATAAATTGCTTTTGTTAAAAATTACATTCATTCTTTTTTTTTTCATCCACGTTATAACATGTCAAAATTAGTTTTACATTTGTAATTATAACTTTGTATTTGATAATCAAAAGTATCATGCTAAATATACAAATATTATTTTATGTTTTATAGCGGCAGTGCGAAGGTAAGTAATTTAGATAATATTATGACAAAGATACGATTAGAAAAAAAATTATTTTTATACAACTTGTTACAAAAAGATAAACTATTTATTACTAGAGAGTATTTATATTCATTGTAGAAATTTGTATGAAAAAGATTGCCTTTATGAATGCTATTGTCTTTTAAACTATTTAGTGAACTAAAACATTACTAAATAACAATTTCTTTTATAGCATATTAATATTAGTGATTGCGTGTATATATGTATTAATATTTTTTATATTTGGTACATTATTTTTTAAAAGGAGAGTGTCACAGATTATAAGTGGGATAAAAAGTTTTACTTCAGTATTAATTTCTTTCATTATAAAATGTATGATCCCTTATGGAATGATTAAGCACTATTTCTATCACTACAATCCATATTCATTCTCGTTAAATGTTTGTTTGATAAATTAAAATTAAGATTAGAAAAAGATAAAATAATTCACTTATTAATGTGTGATACTTTCGGTTTTTAAAGCTTCACCTTATGTTGTTGCATAATAACTATGTATCTACAAAAGGTATTATACCTTTGTATTTTCTTTTTTGTTATTATCACTGTACATGAAAAATGAAGCAATGAAGATCTTGTGTGAACAAACTTTTACATGTAGAAATAAAAACAGTCTTCATCTTGTTGCTGCACAGTTGATTTAATTAAATGAAGCAAGAAAAGAAAAGGACGGATTTAGAGATTACATGCGAGAACCCTTCTGCTGCAGAACCTAAAATATAATTTAACGATTGAAGCTTAATAAGATTATATTATGATATTCGTATTAAAAATTATATTTCATTGAAAAAAAATATAAACATGAATGCAAAACCTTAAGTAAAATATGCAAATGTCATTTATTTTTAGCATTGTTCAGCCTCTGCATTTTGTTGTATAAATTATAATAATACAATATCTTCATATTCTGAAGAAAATATTTTGATGAATATACAATAAAGTAATAATAAATTAAATCTTATTATATAAATATTAATTTTGTAAATTATTTAATTATTAAAAATATTTTACTATAAATTCAATATATGTTACAAAAGCTTTTAATTTAAAAAATTTTTATTGTAGATATAATACTTTAAAAAATAATTCAAACACATGCATTAATAAATGATGCAGGACAACGGGGTAGAAAGTAACCAAACCAATAAAAGAAAAAATTCTTTATTTAGTGTATAGCATGCAGTACAAAAAAACCATGATGTAATACATACAGCAAATGTCAGAGGCAGAACATGCTCATGCAAATTGGCCCCTGAATTAATATGATATGTTTTGAGAAGAAAAATATAAATAATTAATGAGTAATGTTATAATTTAAATAAATTTAAGTCATAAAAATGATAAATCTATAAATATTTTTAATTTTTATATAAAAACAATATAAAATGTTTTTTATAAAACTTAGTAGCATATATTTAATACCAACTATAAGGTACTTTTATATTATCTTGCATCATAAAACAAAATATTTATAACGTATGTCTAATTAGGTGAAAGATTTATGGATAGAGATTTAAATATATGTGACTTCATTTACATAAAACTATAAAAATTTCCTAACTATAAACGCTTTTTTTGAAATGGTATAATTCCATATTTTATTTATATGTATTTCAATATTTTATTAATTATAATCTTTGATAATAAAATATAAACATAACTGTTGACATTAGTACTACGATTTCATATTACAATTATGACAAAATAAATAAGAAATAGAAAGAAAGTAACATAATTATTTAATAAAATTATAAACAAAGATTATGTGAGTGACATAAGAATTTTGAATGCAATAATGATACCTTAACACGATCCGTTGATTCTTGTTCCTTACTATTGAGTTGACTGGCTCCATATTCTCGACTGACCACACATAGAAATTCAGCATGATCGTTATTTCCATAATTATATTGAGATCCTATGTTGATTAACTAAAATAAATAAGAGTACAATTTTAATTTAACAACGCATGTTATTTGTTTCTGTATTATTAATGTATGTTAAAAAGGAAAAAAAGAAATATATCAAATAAAAATATATTTAATTTAAAATATAAATTACCTGTTCAAACTTCCATCCATCAGACATTGTTGATACCATTTGAGTTAATTCATCTTCATGACACTGAATGACTCTATAAACATGTTTCTTTGAATCTCTTAATGGTCTGGTATCTCTTAAGATAATTCTTTCTTTAACTAGCCGAATGAGTTCTGTAATATTATAAAATTCTGCTTCTTCTAAGACACCTTCTTCTGTTAAATCTTTATTAATAACCAATTTCCCATGACGTAAGTAATTTAAAACAGGACTAAAATATGTTGGATCACGATCTATTAAATATGCTCCAGTTTCATCCTGTACAATGAAGTACACAAATAATTTTTCATAAATGAGATACATATTTTATAACAATACATAATTCATGTAAAATTACAAATTATGATTTCATACTAATATTTATATATATTATTAATAATTAATGTATAATTATTTTAATATAATGATACATATGCTGCACATCATATTAGAAAATAAACAAAATTTGCTATGTCACTCAAGTTTATATATCTTTTAAATTTAAAAGTTTTATAAAAATAATTATTTAAATTGATTTATATAAAATATTCTTATTAATTACACAAAAAAATATTCATATAGATGAAAATATTAAAAAATTTTTGACAATGTTTTAAAATTCGCGGTTATTTAAAAACATCAACTAACCCTGTCTGAGATAAGATCAGAATCTTCTTGACACAATCGATAGAGAAATGAATTGGGGTCTCTAGCTAAAGTAGTTTTCGCCGTTAAAAAATATGTACCACCAACATTTAATCGAACCCACTGATTATTACACCGTTTTTGAACATGATTTTCTGTCATTTCGTGAGAATTTGTGTCACTGAAATCCTCCATATTTGCTTTGAAACTCACGCGACATTCAATTCATAGGTTTCCGTGATACAATCAAATCAGTGTCTTAATATTAAGCTCACGATATTGAAAGTGACATTAAAGTATTTTTTCAGATTAAATTTAAATATTTTGTTTGAATTGTTAATACATTTTGCTACTGTTTAATACGTAACATTACTATCAAAATTGTTATTTTATGGCGGGAAAGCAAATTAGAATCATTGTTTATGAAAAAAATAAATATAAATAATAATTTTGTTATATTTGTTGAAAATACAAATTCTGATACGTATATTTTATAAGGTAGTTGCACACCGATATTAATGAAATCAATGGTATAAGCACAAGATTTGAATTAATAAAAGAAATCTAATATTTAAATTGTTGATAAGTAACATGTAAGTATCTATACATCCGGCAAAATAGAACTAAAATGTCGTGGGACATGATACGTGCAAGTTGACGAAACAAGTGAAAATATTAGTTTTTGTTTTGCTAGTGAATGGTTATCTTTAATATTTATTAAAAATAATTAAAATTCCATACTCATATGGAAAAATAAGATCTTTTTGAGGGACGTCGAATTAAAAGTTCGCGTAAAAATTACTGCCGTGGGTGTGTCTGGGTTCGAGGCTTTGCATAAATACATCTACGTCCTGAAAATTACCGGCAGTCATTGCGAGAGTTTTGTGATGAAGGAATTGTCGCCCAAGGAGGGCAAATTTTAAGAACGTTCACTTGAGCCGAGAATGCCGGTGAAAGTTGACGTAGTACCACCACCGCCCGCAAACTCAAAGCAGCCGGGTGTCACAAAATCTTTACTCTACAACGGTTCACGATTTCAAGGTTCTCAAAAGTCTAAAGGCAACAGTTACGACGTAGAAGTAGTTTTGCAGGTTAGTTCTCCCTCTTCCTGGAAATTGCGCCACAAATATCCCAAATTTCTATTACACCTTTGACATCTGTCTACTGCGTAATGATTGATTATATGCCTTTTATCCTTTAAATATTTTACAATATTTTCGAAATCGGATTATTTAACTATGTTGTTTACATGTTGTTCAAATAGTTCTGGATTTAAAATTTATCTATTACGAGAATTTTCAAAAATTTTCCTTATACTTCTCAGCTTACTTATAAATATCTTTACAATATAGAATCCGTAATTTTCTTTGACAGGTAATGTTATTTTAGTAGAATAAATTTATGAAAAGGAAAATATATAATAAAACGGCAATTTACAGATAGCACTTGAGTAATAGATATTGATTGGACTCTAAATTTTAGTTAGAATGTTTACAAAGAATCAAATATATGTATAAATATACATATATATGTATATATATATACACAAGTTATATATTTTAAAATTTATATAATATATCTTTTATTTTATAAATAAAATACAACACATACATATAAACAAACTATTATTTTATAAAGATTTTTCTATTACAGCACGTAGATGAAGAGAATAGCTATTTATGTGGCTATTTAAAAATTAAGGGTCTTACAGAAGAATTTCCTACTTTAACTACATTCTTTGATGGTGAAATTATATCAAAGAAATATCCATTTTTAACTCGCAAATGGGATGCAGATGAAGATGTTGATAGAAAACATTGGGTTTGTATTTTATTATATATATTTTTTTATTTTAACAGATGTCTATGCTAATCCATTTTTTTTTTAATTATAGAGTAAATTTGAATCTTTTCGTCAGTATGCCAAAACATTTAATTCAGACACATTTGACTACGAGGCTTTGAAGGGAACCGATTTTGTTTTTATGAGGTGGAAGGAACATTTTTTGGTTCCTGATCATACTATAAAAGATATCAACGGTGCCTCATTTGCAGGATTTTATTACATTTGCTTTCAAAAATCTGCTGCTACTATTGAAGGCTTTTATTATCATCGTAGTTCAGAGTGGTAATATTATTTGATATATTTATATAATGTAACAAAATATATTTTCTTCTCCCCCTTTCTCTTCATGATTATAAGTAATATTTCAGTTTAACTCTATACATTTTCTATTAAGAAATTATTAATATTTATATGTGATAGAAAATTATGTTAAAAAATATTGTTCTTCTTTCATACTTGTATATTTATATTTTTCAAAAATATTAAGACTTGTATTATTTCAGGTATCAATCTTTAAATCTGAAACACGTCCCAGAACATAGCATACAAATCTACGAGTTCAGGTGAAATCAATGACTTTCGCACACTTATCTCTCGAAATTCATATTTTGCCTCTCCTAGCTTACAGATCTCATAAAAATCAATCTTTGAAGTAGTTTCAATCGATTTGAATAACCAACAACTTTTAAATTGTTTATGTTAAAAGTAAGGTATTTGAAACAATATATATAAACTACTTTAATAAGGTATTTCTTAGGTTCTTTTCTAAATAGTAGTACATAATATATATGGTGCATATTATATATTTACTTTATATAAATATTAGAGAGATTTCGTAAAAGAAAAGTCATAATTGAAAAAGTGACAAGGATTGCAGTCATTGATATGCTTGAGTATAAATTAGTTATTATTAATATTCATTGTAAGATATTTTATCGAAATAAATTAATTGATGTTTTTTGTCAATTAAAATGTTGTTAATTATTTGGTATTTTTATCTATTATAAGATTATAATATCGTCTATTAGCATTATATATAATCAAATTTACCCTATAGTATGAATAGGGTATTCATTTTTTTTGTTTAAGTTCAGTGAATAACACACGCGTATTATAAAAAATCTTTACCAAATTATATATTTGAAAACATAAAATGAAAACGTCTTGTGGCAATGCATTAAAAGCATATACTTATATTTGAGTTACTTATATGATGTAATGACTGCATAGATTTGTAGAAATTTAAGTTTTACTTATGTTATTACTCATTCATATATTTATGAGATCTGTTTGCCTCAACTGAAAGAACGATGGTGACTGAATGAATTGATGTGAATGTAATAAAAAAAATCAAACTGGAACATGAAAGTAATTTTAATATTAACTTAAGATGTCAAAATTTCATGCTGATATTATTCTCTTGTATCAGCATGATACAGATTAAATAAATGGTAACCTCAGATTAATCATTCCACTTAAGGAGAATTTTATTAGGAAGGATCTTCTTACTTTATCTATACGAGTCAGTTGATTTACTCATTAATTCTGTTTTGTGTATTCGATATAGCTAATAAATTCTTAGTCACAGAAACATACCAAATAAAGAAAGTCTTTCCTCATAAGATTCCCCTGTAGTGGTACAATTTTAATGAGCCAAGTGAACAAGAAACCTTTTACGGATATTCATAATATTACTAGAACAAGAAATTTGATACAAGTTGGCTGTTTATAGAAATCATAATGTAATGTTAATGCAATATTGAATCTGTTATAGACATAGAACATTATAATGGTTCATTACAGTGATTAGGCTAATTGAAACTGATGTATTTATTCAGTAAGTTACTAAAAGCTAAATAATATTAATTATGAATCTCTTTTTACAAATGTAAAATTTATTCTTTTAACAATTACTAAAAAAATTTTAATGTTACCAAAATAGTAAAACTTGTCTACTATCTAGAATCTAGATTTATTCGTTACTTAGAATGTAGAATGGAGACATATTTACTCCAAGATAAAATATCTAAAAATTATGTGTAACTTGTATTAAAGTACCTTTATTGTATTGATTAATACATTTTTGCTGCTGTTTATTTCAATATAACTAAATATAACTAAAAAGTAGTCATTCATTTGGTAGAAATTTTTAACAATAAATGTTTGTAACTTCTATAAGTATCTCTTATTAACATTCATTTGTAAATTACTAATGTTAAAAAAATGTTGTTTGAAGAATGAACTTACAAAATTTGGAAAATGTAATATACAAAGTCATATATCTTATTTGGCAAATTATTGTAATATTTTTATGTAATATACATATAAAAACAAAAACATTTTTGTACAATATATTTTCTTCCAAATTAGCATGTTAGCAAATAAGACAAAACAATATTAGCAATTAATGGCGTATTATGGAGAATATTTAAAAAGTAGAATTTTAAATACCCCCATGTACATGTTTAATAAAATGATATTTACATAATATTAACAGCATTGCAAAAAGTAGAGTTTAATACTTCTTCTGAATCCATGTATATTGTAATTACTTTAATATTAAAACAAATGATAAAGTATTAATTCATTATTACAAAATTAAGTATAAAAGTGTATAGATCCTTGTTGTATTGTAAATTGCTTATTAAATATAATATATCTATTAAAACTATTATATGATATTTTTAATATAGAAACAGAACTATAAGTTATAAGAAGTATATAAAATTGGTACAAATCACTTCAATGTTTAAATTTTCCAATGGTTTAATTAAAAGTTAATAAAACTTTCAAAAGAAGAAATAATTAATTGCTTAGTGATTATTTATCATTTAGGAAAATTTTAACATTAGAATGAAATGTACTCATAATGTAAAAGATAATAAATGAATTCCTCTAGTAAATTATGCAAATTATCTTTTTGTGTGTATATGTTATTGTTTAGTTTAAATTCTTTATATCCACAAAAATTAACAAAAATTTAATGACTAATTGGAAGTAAGTACAATATAACAAAATTGTATTAACAGATTCTTGTATGTGTTTCAAGTGATGATTGATCGTTGATTTTATCAACTACTGTGGATGATTTTTCTTTCTTTTTCTTTTTAGATAATGTTCTTTTAGATCTAATTAGACGTTTAGGTTTTGTAATTGTTCGATTTCTTTGATTAAGAGTTACACTTCTTAATTTTCTGTGTGTACCATGTGTAGCTTGCTAAAATATGCAATTGAATATGTAGGTATATTATTATAACAGTAGTAAAATATAATACAGGTGAAATATGTTACCATAATACTAGAACAACATTGACAAAGGCAAACTGCATCAGTTGATGTAGATGTAGCTTTATGTAATACAGCTTCAAACCCCAGAAATTTTGTATCAAAGTTAATTTTAGCTTTTATTACATCAGTAAATGAATTCTGGACTGTTAATATGTTATCAATATAATCTTGAACTTTTTCTTCCCCATTTAAAAGTGGAGAAAGTTGTGTTGGCCCTCTATTAGTAATATCCAATACTTCGCAATTTTTTTTTTTATTAAAACATTGATTTTGTACATCACATGTTTCTTTGACATTTGAAACAGATACTTCATCTTGTAAAAGATCTAATAATAGATTATTATAATAGCTTAAATTTTGATAACATATTGTTATTAGCATTTATTAATAAAAATATAAATACTTATATTTAATTTACTTACCAATGAAATTTTTTAAATATTCTGAAAATATTTTATTACAAGAAAGTAAATGTTGGAAAGCTTCATCAAGATTTTTCTCTGTAAAATATGTTCTTGCTAATAGAGATCGTTCAGATGAAGTTACTCCAATGACATTAGAATTAAAAATTTTCCATTGTTTACGAGAAATCTCTGCTTGCCATTCTAAAGCACAATCTTCCAGTCTTCTATTAATTGACTTTAATAATTCATTTACTTCTGATAACTGTTGAGGAACACAGAGATTCCTTTTACTTGGAAGGCAAGCATTGTCTTCAACCATAGATATATCATCAATTGTTGTCATTTCTCTCTAATTTTCCTTTTTATTACAAATATATTCCTTAAATAAACATTGATTAAATCTGTGTGCAAAGCTTATATAAGAAGAACTGGAAAATATAAAAATAAATGCTTGAAATAAATTTAGATTGCATTAGTCTTTTATCAAACAACTGAACATTTCTTAATGATATACTCTGTGTAAGGATAGTCAAATGCATCATAATAATAAAGCAATTTTATTTCATTTTTTAAATTTTATTACACCAAAATATTGCATATTTAATAAATTTATTAAATGGAAATTGTATTCAAAATTTGATTTTATAATGAATACTCAGAAAATATCTATGAATAAATTATTATGTATAATACAATTTTTAACTTATTTTTTTAGTAGAAAAAATTTATTATTTATTATCAACTAAAATTGTATTTTTTATAATTATACGTTAAACTAAAATTAAAATACTGTCTAATATATTACTTACATTTAAATATAGCATGTTCAATTTTCAAGTATCTAAATTTTATAAAATAGATCATTTTTATGTTATATTGTACATATGTGGAAAAAATATAATAAAATATAATGACATCTAATTCTAAAGTATATAAAATTTAGGGTTCTAATTATAATTTGTTGTTTAAATCGTCGTATTTTTGTAGTATAATTGTATTCGATTATAAAAATACAAAATTCTTTATGATTAGAGACAAAATTAGCACAGTATTACATAAATTTGATGCAATTTTAAAATATTTGTTTATATATAATATAATTAAATATCAAATTATGTTATATTCTTATCAATTTTATGACCATCATAAGTGCATCAATATTTTTTTTAGAAGTAATTACTTCTATTACGTTCATTAATAGGTTGAAAGAAATCTGTAATTTTCATTTATAATGCATTTTATAATATTACAAAACATAATACTAAAATGGAACTGTTTAAATATGTGATATATATCACATTATCTTTTACAACAAAGTTATTTATTAGATATATGCATAAACAAGCTTTTTGTAATATTTAACAAATAAGAAACTAACTTTTTTACTTGATTTCAATTATTCAGATGGCTCCTTTCTTTCTCCATGATTTCAATATTTATGACAACTTTTACAGTGATATATATATATATATATATATATATATATATATATATATATATACACACAGCAATGATGAAATCAATGATTTTTTTTACATTAGATTATATCTCTTTTTGTTAAAATATGCGTATTAACAATTAAAAAGATGACATCAATTAGCAAGAGAAAGATGAATTGGTAAAACGTTAATAAATAATGTCATATTTCATTTTAAAATAATACAAAAATTATTCTGTAAGTATCATATAATATGTGTATGTTACATATATTCCTCTGGACAAGCAAAAACCCCTTCCTCCTCCGTTTATGTTTATATATATATATCATATCATATATAATATATTTATTAATAATGACTGTTTTTATATACACATATAATTTAATTTGAATTTTACACAGTATAAATACATCTTATGTGTTTTCTTGATATCATGTAATCTTTAAAAAAACTATCGTATAAATCATTATCACAGTTTGATAAATTTCATACGATAGATGTCTATGGTTTAATAATAACAATTATTTTTCATGGAATTTTTAAAGTAAATGTCAAGATCACAAAGTTGAAAAAAGAACTTGCTAGATTAGAATTGCTGTTATTGTGACCACTGATATTAAAAGATCATAGTAATCTACTGTAGTGAAATTTATCAAAATATGAGTATAGTATGAATGAGTTCTTTTATATTTACACAATACACAACATAATTTTTATAAACTTACACTGTACAAATAAAATAATATATAATTATATTAAGATATTTAAATAAGGTGTAATATTTTCATTATTATAAAGAATATTATTCAATTTTGCATAATTAATTTTTAGAAAAGAATAATAGACAAAAAGTTAGATGTGTAATATAAATTTAGAATTGCTTTTATATATAAATACATATTGAAATACAATTTCAAAAGTGATACAGTAAAACAAATTTCCTCGTATTATTACTGAACAAGAATACTAGTAATATAGAAATAACATTTAAAAAAATTTTTTTAATTATTACACATTTTTGGATTTGTCCTTATGTATTATTATCCAATTAGCTGCTCTAAACTATTCAACTTACATTATTTCTAGTCTACACCACAACCTTTGTAGACTTAGTGAAGTTGTACTTTTTGCTTCATCTTTTCCTGCTTTAATATAGATTCGTTTTAAAAAACATTGTCCATCAAAATTTAAGAAAAGACAGTAAGAACTTTTTGTTAATACAGCTTGAATTTTTCATTGTATGATTTGTTAATGTATCTTTACACTTTTAATAAAATTCATAATTTTTTCATTAATAATAATGAAATTCTTGAATCATTAACAAAAGTCATTAAACTATTATTTCAAATATTGTAAAACAACTAAAGAAATATGACATAAAAAAATTGTAATATTAAATAACTATAAAATTAAATATAGAAGCGCTATAATTATTTACATTTTGTAATTATAAATAAATCATTTTTTTCATTTTTTTAAATTTTATTGCTAATATTTCATGCTATAATTACTATTAAAAAAAAAAAGATTTCAGTTTTACTATTTTTGATGGCACATGTTAACAAAACTCTTTACATCAAGACAGGAAGGAAGAATTAATATTATATATTTACAATTATAACCATAAAATTACTCTCAAGATATTGTGCAAGAATTACGACCAACACAACTGGTACGAGAATCTGTTATACTACCAGGTGAACTACCTGGAGTTGATAGTCCATTATGACCTACACCAACAAAACGTAATTTTCGATGATGAGAACCTAGACTTTTACTAGAGCTCAATGATCTATTTCCGTTATAACGTAACTGAGACGTAGTTGTCATTGCGTAAGATTTCAAATGAGATTTAATGGATTTAGGCAATGGAAGCTGATCAATACCATAAACTGTTGTTCTTGCAACTATTGCACGACATGCAAGTTCTTGGAGACTGAGAACTAAAAATCAGGTTGGTATTCTTAACAAATTTTTAAAAAATTATTATAGCAACAATTGAAATGCATTACCTTTATTAGATCGCCATAATCTTTCCATTCCATTACGATGTAAAGCCATTCGAGAAAGTTCAGAAAAGCTTTCACGAATATTAAAATCACAAAGAGGTGAAACTTCAAAAAATGCCATATGATTTTTAGCTGCATATGCTTCAGCATCACGTTCTCCCACTTGTCTTTTAAAAGCTAAGTGAAGGCGATTACCAACAAGTACTTTTGGTACTCCAGGAGCATGCTATAATATTTATAAAAAATTCAATTTAATTATATAATAATTACTTAATAATACAATTATAACATAAAATTGATATTTAAGATAATTTTTATATACCTCTTCAACTTCCTTTAACCATCTATCAATGCCATCAAAAGACCATTTATTGGTAATGTCATAGACTAAAAATATACCTTGAGCCCCACGAGAATAAGATCTGATTATTGTACAAAATCTACCTTGACCTGATGTGTCCCATAATTGTAATTTTACTCTTTTCCCATCCAATAAAATAGTAGTAGTTTTATATGCTAAAAAGTAGGTTCAAAGTATTCAAGATTCAAATTGTTCAAGAAAATAGAAAATTCAGATTGTTAGGAATAAAATAAGTGTTACAGGATGACAATTAGAATGAATAAACAGAATATAATGTAATATAATATACTTATTTAGCTTCTGTATGATTCTCTAAAATCTAATTTTAAAATTGCTCACATGAATCTTTAAATTGATATTTTCATGTTCAATTACAGGTGATAAGCTTTAAATTAGTTTTATCAAATAGGTAACAAATTAATGTTTGTACAAATGACTAAATATCAAATTTATCTCAGTTAAACAAGTATCATTATATTTTATAACATTGATTATGTAGTTCTAATGAAATAAAGTTAAATGAATACGATGCAAGTGCATTATTTTAAATTAGAGGGAAAGGGGAAAGAGGTAGCTCAAAAATACTGATAAGGAAAATCGTAGAATACCACTGCCGCTGCAAAACGGAGATTCGGCAGCACCATCTTCGAGTCCACTCAAGATTTCTTGTTTTCCAACATCACTGTCACCGACCAGCAGAAATTTGAGGAGATAATCGTATTGTTTTTCTTGACGAGACTTTGTTGTGCTGGCCTCACCTGCAGCCATACTATCCCTGTATTGTAAACCCTGAGCATACTGCAGGCAAACCTCTATGCACTGATCGCCCCTTTAACGTTTTTTGTATTTGGAATCCGTGGACGGATAAACTTCTTTTAAAGATTCGTTTTTGCAAATCAAACCATGTTGCACTCGACACGAAGTTCCTTTCATGTATCGACAACGTTTTATTACGATGATTTTTCGCCGACGGCTGTTATAGTTTCAAGCAAAATCATAACAAAACAAGAATGAAATCCATTTTGTACTGTATTGTCTACCCTGTGTTTAATTGCTTAGTTGAGGTGTCTACTGCCAAGTTTATCGAAGGCCGAAGGTCAAGTATGTTCGTCGAGTAACCAACTATTAAGGCAACTGTGTAATAAACGATTCTTGTCCAGGTAAAACTAAGATGGATCTTCATGTAAAGCGATTATTACTCGTTTGTAGCTATTCGTAGTTAAGTTTGTAATTCCTCAACATTTTTGTAATAAGAATCATATTGTAATATTTAATGTAACTAATAAATATTTTACAACCGAGAGATTAAGATTTCTTTGTATTATTTAGGATACAAAATTTTGTACATTTATAAATTAAGTTGTAAGATATTAATTTTGAGGTTAAAAGTTACAAAAGGTGGCCTAGCTAAATGGGATCACCTAAATATTTTTCTCCAAGTTCAAATTTATTGTTCTTCTGATTTACATCGAATATTTGTCATATTTATTGTTAAATGAAAAATCTTCTCAGGACAAAGTTATAGTATTTCAAATGATATTTAGATGGTCCTTAATCCCTAATGATCCCTAGATGATCTTGTTATCAATTAAATAAGAAATAAATACTGTAATGATTATTTAATAGTTTTATTTATTTATTAGGCACAATCAAATACTATCGTGATTAATTTATGTATTTATTTATTTTTTTTAATGTAAGGATACGTTCTTCATATGTATGTAAAAAATAGTATAATGTAAACATATATAATGTTACATAAATATAAATAAATATACAAAACAAAATTTATTTTTTGCAATATATTTTTAATAAACAAATGATATGTATATATAATCATTATATAACTATAAAAAATTAGCTTCTTTAGAATTATTTTTATATGAATGATATTTATTAAAAGTTGCATTTAAACAATTTTAGTTTTTAAACTAATAAGAAATATATAGTATAAATGTTTCGTATTTATACTAAATAGAACAAACCCAGAAGTTGAAATGAATTTTAATAGACAATCTCTTCCTTTTCTTTTCAGCAAATGCGTATAAAATGTATAAACAAAATTATATAATGTTCTATTTTTGCTATTTAGATTTTCACAGATAATTTATACACATAATCGTATAAATTTTATTTTTTAACTACTTGAATAACATCTTCATCGTGCATAACATGTTGCACTCCTACTCGTTGTGGTGAATACTTGGTACTTGTACCCTAAAAAAAGTATGTAAGATATTATCAATCCATCTAAAAAAATTTTCTTCTTTTAAGACATTTACTTGAGAATTTACTACTATCTATAATTTATTATTTTTGTTATTTTCTTTCACATATTTTTTAGAAATTTATTATAAAATATGTTTTATCCGTTTTATGAAAACATTTATTGCAACATGTCACATGAATGAATATTGTACAAAGTATAGAAATCGGTAGTTTATTAAGGAAATATTGAATAAAAATCTTCAACAAATAATTGTAACAACATGAACTATTAATATTGTGAAAACTTAATACATTAAAAGTGATATTTACCCAAACAAGAGCATATTTAAATTGTTGAGCAAGTGTACGATGAATTGCATGACATACATGTTCCACAGTAACACCTTTTCTTAATATTAAACCATCTTCAAAATCAGGTGGTTGTCCAGGTTTCTTTGTATAAACTCTTATTAAAGATAAATATTCCCACAATGTTTCAAGAAGGAAATCTAGATTCAATTTCATATTACAACTGCAAAAAAAATATGAAATAATGTTTATAATGTTGTAATATTTAACTTTAAGATACAAAAATTTTTATATGAATATACTGATTTAAAAATCAATTTTTTAAATATATATAATACACAAAAATACATAGAAAAATTATACCTAACTACTACACTATTAGGCTGCCTGGCAATTCTATCCACTTCTTCTATTGATATTTGATCTATTTTGTTATGTACATAAAGACATGGTAAATATACTCTGTTGGCATTAATCACATCGATTAACTCATCTGCACTGCAATCTTCACGAAATAGAACTTCTGCATTGAAAATTTTATACTCATGTAAAATCATTTGCACTAATTTCTCATCCACTTTTGTTAATGGACATGTGGAATTGAATGCCAATCCACCTCCCTTTTTTATTTTAAAATATATGTTTGGCTTTTTCTTATTAAGTCGTATACCAACTGATTCCAATTCTTTTTCTAGGAGTTGTCTTTGTACATCTTGTTTAGTAGCATCTAGCATCATAAGAACTAAGTCTGCTGTTCTCGCAACAGCTATTACTTGTCTACCTCTACCTTTACCCTTAACGAAATATTCACAAACATAAGATTTTTATAAACTATTATTATATATTAGTATTGTATATTATAGTATACATATTAAACAAAGTTTAATCTTGTGATTACCTGTGCAGCACCTTCAATTATTCCAGGAAGATCAAGAAGTTGAATATTAGCTCCTTTATATTCAATAACACCAGGTATACAAGTTAAAGTAGTAAATTCATAAGATGCTGCTTCAGATTCTGTGTGTGTTAATGTACTTAACAAAGTAGATTTTCCTACAGAGGGAAAACCTATTAAAGCTACCCTTGCATCTCCTGATTTTAATACATCAAATCCTTCTCCTTTTTCAGATTTCTTTGGTGGTTCTAAAAGTTGTGATCTATACTTTGCAAGCTTTGCTTTTAATAAACCTAAATGATATTCAGTAGCTGAAAATAAATTTTGTAAATAAAGTTAACTATTATTCAACTTATAGTTTTTATAGCAAAAAGTTTCAAGATGATTTATCAATACTGAAGTATTTTAGCAATAATACTAATTTTAATAAAAGGGCAAAATTACGTATATCGGGAATGACAAATGTTTGTATTATGTGTAATTCTTTGCGTATGTTACGAGAGCATGTATAAGTGAATATATAGAAGCATTTCTACGTAAGGTTAGAAAAAACAATTTAATCTTGAGATATGTACAAACCTTTATTCTTTTGCGTCCGAGCAATTTCTTTTTCAATTTCAGATATTTTTTCTAATATGCCCATTTTATATATCTAACAAGCACACAATAATTTTACATTTACAAAAATGACACACACTTTTACGTGTGGTATCCGTGACAATATACTTCTACTTGTATATTTAAAGACATTTACCATAAACAAAAAATTATAGTGAAAAACGTTCGTTGCTGTTTGATTACGCCATCTATAGTCTGACCAATGCGATGAGTAAGCGTAAACAAAATTTAATTACTGCGGCTGCAATTATTAGCTGCCAATTAGTGTTACTTAAGTGTCACTAGACAGCACTTAATAGTTGCAACCTCAGTAATTAAATTTTGTTCATGTTTATTGCCTTGTCTCGTTGGACAGACTATCAATGTTGAATTTTATCTTCAAATACAATTTGTAAGAGGCATATCTTAGTTTGGATTAGTTTATGATCATGCCATTTAGTAACTCGTGAGCTATCTGCCGATCTTTTTGGTTAGCTTGTAGCTTTAACACATAGTGTTATTTTACACCAAGTGTTTTATATAAAATATAAAGTTAGTTAAAAGTAATTACCATGTATGACGATTACAGCGAGGTAAATATTACTTAAATAAATATTCGTATTTTTAATGTTATCATAGTGATTAATATTTATATTATTTTCAGTATGATGCTTATGATGATTATGGACCACCAGATGTTCATGGTGACCAGTATGACAGATTAGGTTATCGTCAAGTACCAGAAGTTGTACGAAATTTCCTGGTTTTCCTACGCAATTGTATAAATGAAGGAATGATTTTTGAGATTCAAAATCTTTATGAAACAACGTTCCCAAAAATTTCAGAACAATTGTTTGATAAGTCTTCGTGGCCAGATAGTCAAACAATTGCACATATAGTTGACAATGATCCAGTATTTATTACTCTGTATAAAGAGCTTTATTATCGTCATATCTATGCTCGCATGCAGGGACCAACGTTAGAGCAACGTCTTGGTTCTTTCTTTAATTATTGTGATCTTTTTAATTATATTTTACGTCCAGAGACTCCAGTTCAATTAGAGTTACCTGATCAATGGTTATGGGAGCTCATTGATGAATTTGTTTATCAATTTCAGTCTTTTACTCAATATCGTGCTAATTTATCAAATAAAACACCTGAAGAAATTGAAAATTTAAATGCACATGGCAAAACATGGGATGTGTTGTGTGTTTTGAATGTTTTACATTATTTAGTAGACAAATCAAAAATCAAAAGTCAATTAGAAGTATATGCAAGTGGTGGAGATCCAGATTCTGTTGCTGGTGTATTTGGAAGACACTCTTTATATAAAATGCTTGGATATTTTTCTCTTGTAGGATTATTACGTTTACATTCTCTTTTGGGAGACTATTATCAAGCCATTAAAGTATTAGAAAACGTTGAACTTTATAAAAAGAGTGCATACTCCCATGTTCCTGGTTGTCAAATATCAACAGCATATTATGTTGGTTTTGCTTATATGATGATGCGGAGATATGCAGATGCAATCAGAACATTTTCTGGTATTTTATTATATATTCAAAGAACCAAACAATTGTTTGCAACAAGAAGTTACCAAAATGATCAAATTAATAAGCAAACAGAGCAAATGTATCATTTACTAGCAATCTGTCTTGTTCTTCATCCACAATGTATAGATGAAGGATTACAACAGGCGTTACGTGACAAAAATTATCATGAAAAAATGTATAAAATGCAATATGGAGATTTAGTTGAATTTGAATCATGCTTTCTATTTGCATGTCCAAAGTTTTTATCTCTTACACCACCAAACCCTGATAATCCAACTGAAGATTATGTTCGAGAAGCAATTAAGCACCAAACTCAAGTCTTTATGGATGAAGTTGTTCAACAAAAGATGTTACCAACTATTCGTTCATATTTAAAATTATATACTACTTTGCCATTAAGTAAACTAGCTACATTTATGTGTAATAATACTAGACCAGATGAGAGCTGGGATGTAGAAAAAGAAGTCAGTGCATTAACTATTCATTTACTGTGTTTTAAACATAAAATGAAGAATATTGTTTGGACAAAAGGTGCATCAGGATTAGATGGAAAATTCCAATCTGGTTCAGAGGTAATTTGTTATTTAATATGATATTGATTCATTTAATTTTATATTTACTGTCATTAAAAAATAATCACAATGCATGTTGTTCCAGCTGGATTTTTATATAGATCACGATATGATTCATATTGCAGACACGAAAGTAGCACATCGTTATGGAGACTTCTTTATTCGCAAAATTTTAAAATTTGAAGAATTAAATCGCAAGTTACATCATATAAAAATTTAAGTTCTTTACATTGATATCATTCTTACTAAAGAAAATAAAAAACATTGATTAATAATAAATATCTTTTATTTATGTAATCATAAGATTCAAGACATAATCTGTTAGTTTAGACAGTTTGGAGGCACTATGTATAATACAACTTTACATTAATTCTATGCTTATACAATATTACTACTCTCAGAAAAAAGATATATAATGCTAAATATTTTTCAAGATAACATAAGTATTTTGTTTCATTATTAATATCTAAAATATTTATGTATGTTTTTAATATTATAGAAGTAGACATGACTAACAACCTACAATCTACTTTCTTTAAAAAAAAGATTAAAAAATAAAATATAGTTAAATAATAACACTCATTTTTCTAGCATTTTATAAATGCACTGCTTCTTTTGAAATATTATATATTTAAAAATAATATTTGCACTATGTTTATAAATGTTTATAACATTTTTAATACAAAAAATTAATCGTTATACGAGACCACTATTATTTTCACTTTGTGTATTACTGTCAACTTTATCGTGCATTATTTTGCATGCTGCTGCTAAAATATTAGGTTGAAATAATGTAGATGGTGCTTTTAAATTATGAAGATAATGAAAGAACCGATTTCTTCTTTTATTATTGTTGTTAGCTCTTAATGCTTCTGCTCTACATATTGTTCTTACAGATGGGAGGTAATCTGTAGCTATAATTTGATGGTCTAGCAATAATGATGTAGTATGTGACAAGGCTTCATTTACTCCTTTTTTTAACTGTATTTTTGACATAATATTATCTTGATATTGTGTCCCATTGTAGTCATTCAACTCATCTTTAGATATGATTTTACTACCTACCCATTCAGCTATTTCTAGACATATATTACTGGAAGCTGAATATGGAGCAGTATTTTCGATCAAAGATAAATTGGGTTGTGCTTTTATTTGCCACAGATTTAATGCACAATCTTCTATTTCAATTAGAGATGATAGTAAAGCTATATTATCTAATTTATTTGCTATACTGTTTAGTATGTTTTTGTCATCATTTGCTACTTCTTTACTTGCAATTCTTTTCCTTTTCTCCCTCTTAGTTATTTTAATTGCTGGTTTGTGTACATAATACCGTATATTTTGCCAAAATGAATTTTTAAAATTTATAGTCTGTTCCAATATTCGTGGTGGACCAGATAACAATAAATATTGTAATTGTAATATAGCTTTTCTTAAATCACCGCTTTGTAACAACTCCTGTAAATAAGAAAAATTTTAGTATTTACAACTTCATTTCTACAAAATTAATAAAATAATGCATATTAATTTTGCTTATACATCATATAAGTTAGACTTACTGTTATGCAATTAGATGGAAGTCTATAACCAGTTTCTGCCAATGAAATTAATTCTAATAAAACACAAACTCTATTACCAGCAGGCTCTTGAAAATAAATTCTGTTTTGTTGAGGTGCCATTTTATTGAGATGGGAACAAACGTCTCTACATGTCATAATAATTGGACGCTTTGAATTTGATGCTAATTGATATGTAGCAGAAATAAAACCCTCATCTTCTTCAAATATAATATCAATATCTTCTAAAAGAATAAGGGAGTTTTGTGGTATTTTCTTTGGCATAATTTCATTTGAAACTAAGTCACAAAACGCAGATGTTTTCTCATCTTTCTTAATTCGATGTGATTTAGTCGCTTCTTCTAATTCTTTTAAAAGCTTTTTTCCTGTTCTTCTAGATGATGCATTTAACTCTAATACACTAAAAAGAATTTTTTATTATATATATATATATATATATATATATACAAATTATATAACGTTCTTAATCTTATACATGAATTTAATATTATTTTTTAATACTAACGTGTAACCAAATTCATCTGCTAGTGCATATACGCTCGCACTCTTACCGCAGCCATGTGGTCCGAGTAATACAGCTACTTGATTATTTTCACTAATTCTTGTTTGACAACTATCAGATGAATAAAATTCATCTCCACTGCTAACATCCTCATTGGTAAACATTGGTTTCCATCCAAGCAACCATTCCCTCAATTTTGCTACTGCTTCTTCATTTCCAACTATTTCCTGAGAACATTTTGGTCTGTATTTGTAAGTCCAACTACAGTATTCAAATTGATTCTCCTCAGTTTTGTATTCTATTATTTCTTTTTTTCCCAATTGTTTATTTCTTTTAGTTTTTGTTCTAGGAGATACTATTTTATTAGATTGTTTTTTAACAATAAGTGAAATAACATCCCACATATCTTTTACATTTGAACAATGCTTTTCTATATCTGTTAATACTTCTTGAATTTTCGGTTTGTTAATTTTTTCTAAAGCTTTCAATTTTTTCTTGGAAAAATCTATTAAAGATTTAAAATCGTTTATATCTATAATTGGAACATAATTGTTACAGATTTCTTTTGGAATATTAAAAATGTTAGTTTTATGCCAAGATAAATTATTTAACTGTGTAACATGACTAATAAGTGGAAATGGTAGTATACTACAAACATTTATTTTCCGATTTTTATTTTTATTATTATTATCTGTCATATCTGGCTGTAAAAACAATCGTCGTGCTGCAATTATTTCTGGATTTGGCCTTTTCCGTTTGGTAAATAAAGGAGCTAATTTATCAAATGTTTTTCTCTTTAAACTGTTGTCTTTGATAATCATACAATCCTCTTCATTCCCTTGTTTATTTTCTGCAGTATATTCTAAATTAGTATTACTATAGTTCTTTACGTTACTATTTTTTACCAAAGTTGAATTATGTTTATTACACTTAACAAATTTCTGTTTATTCTCAGATTTGTTATTTAAACATTTATTATTATCTTTTGAGCTTTCCGAATGTTCACGCTTCTCTAACTTTAATTTTGCATGTTCATTTGTCGACTTTGATATTCCTTTTACATTTCTATTTTTTGTTGATAAATTTTCTGAATCTAGATTTCTAGTTGATCTACATTTTTTATAATTTTTCATATCTAATTTAACCTTACTTCTTGGTGAGAATAATTCTTCATCACTGGTATCACCTATTTAAAAAGTAAATAATTTATTTTAAAAAGTATACAATAAAATGTATATATAATAAAATATTAAAATAAAAGATCAGCGATCAAAGTGTAAAAGCTCATTGCCATCAACCAAAATATTTGATTTTGGGAGACTTCCGTACATTTTTTTACATCATGTGTGTTTCTCTCTTTCTTCGGATCTTTTATATAATGAATTAGAAGTAATAATTAGGTTTTAAATACCTGCTGGAGAATTTTCATTTTCATAAGTTTGAAGTTTGATTCGCAACGACCATCTATGCTTACGATGCTGTTCATTTTGTTGCTCTTCTTTATTATTCAAGATATTAATGTTTTCAGATTCTATGATTCTAATGTCATCCATTTGAGATAATTCTAGTTGATTAGGTTTCTTATTTGATTGTATTGTACTACTTAAATCTGATTTATATAATTCACATCTAGCACTGTTTTCTGTCATATGTACATCAGCTTTTACTACAATAGTGGACATATTTGCCATATTTGTATGTACTAAATCCACTGGAATTTTGCTATATTATATAAAATAAACATAAAAAGGAATATTGAAAATAAAAGAAATTCATAGTTCAAATGAAAATTACTAATTCCTTACCTGAAATAATTTAATAAACTACCAGCTGATTGCTTATGATTTAAAATAGTTGTACTCATGTTATTATCCTTTCTCTCTTCGCCTTTAAACAGCTTTATACGATTTTGTATTATTTGTTCTATTTTTTCACCTTCTTCCATCTCTGCAAGTTTTCTTTTAGAATACCCTTTCTTATCAGCTAACGCTATTAGTCTTTCTTTAGAACGTTTTAGTTTCTCTCTATATTCTTCTGATTTTCTGCTATTTACTTCTTCATTTTGAGGAAGAATTTTTTCTGGTGAGACATATTGAACTACCTTATTACGATTCATTAAAATTTGGAAAGCATTTGATTCTCTCCTGCTATTTTCAATCTCATTATTAGAATCAATATTTATCACCTCTATATCATCAATAACTTCTTTACTTTTAATTGTACTATTTATGCTTACATCTTCACTAATATTTGTTTTATTACTCAATTCTTTTCTATATTTTTTATTACTGCTTGATCGAGTTTTAACATTACCTTCTTTACTTTGCTCTCTATTTTTGATATCAAAATCATTTGTTTCTAAATTTAGATAACTTGAAGCTTGATCTGTTGATTTGTTTCCATTGGAGGGCTTTCGAACATTTTTTGGAAAAGACTTTTTAGGTGTTTCATATGAATCTTTATCTTCGTCATTTATCTTAGCAAATGGACTAGGCGTTTTATCAATCATATCACTGCTACTTTCCATAATATCACATACTCTTTCGTTAGAATTCGTTCGAGATATTTTAATTTTTACACGATTACGCTTTCTTTTAGAATCCTTTCTATACTTCGTTTCTTTTTTCGTATCATTATCAGAGTGTATCGATATGTCATTATTAGACTGTACATTGTCCTCAAAATACTGTGTAATATTCCTCATCCTTCATTACTACCTGAGAAATACTTTGAAAATGTTAAAGTTACGGTAAAAGCAATTGATATAAAATTTGCTATTTGCACAGCAATAGTATAAGATTTTGGCGCCACGACACATGTGTAATGTGTATACTACGGATATGGATTTGATTATAATATTGCCATCATTTGCTTTAGAACTCTGTTGGCAATACTAAAAATTAAATTCCTCGATTAGGTCATTTCTATTTTTCTTAAACAAATTTTTGCATATATATCTTAATTTAAAATAAAATAAAGTGATGAAAAAATATCGTATAAATATATGTACTTTATTTTATCTTATATAGAAGGTATTTATTTGGTTATCATTAATTAAAATATACTTGAAATATAATGAAATAATTAATTTTAATTTATTAAACACTTTTTAATTGTAATTTATAATTAAAAAAGGTCAAATGTTTTCATTGTTATTATTTGCGTTATGTCATTTACTAGTAACCATAGATATAATTTACAAAAAAGAGAAAAATGTATACTTAATTTCGTAAGTCAGTGATCTTAGTCATAAAAGTAATTTTCGAGATACAAAAAAGAGCTATCAAATATTAATGTAAAATTTTAGAAATTATTTATTTAATTCTTAGAAAATATTTATATTAAATTATTTAAAAATTTATCATTTTTATATTACGATTTTATAAGCATTTAAGTAAAACAAAAATTGAAGCGAATACATATACTAATACTTATTAATACTTAATGCTATAATTTATTATTTATATGTAATATACTTAGTATATAAAATTTCGTTACTATAAAAAATATTAAAATGATAATAAAATAAAAATTTATATGACTATTGTTCACTGGTAAATATGTAAGTACATATGAAGGTCCACCTTTTGAATTTTGTTATAAAACATGAATCTCTAATTTTGTATAAAATTTGTTTGCTTTCAGATTGTTGTATTATCCATGGACCTAAGAATTCAATTCCTATTATCTATCCAACCAGATGAAAGAATAAACATAAACAAAATGTGGTTACTGTTGCTGCAGCTATTGGTTGCCTACTAGTGAAACTCGGGTGTTACTAGCAAACAGTAATAACATTTTGTTTACTGTTACCAGAGAAGAAATGAAAGTGTCTACGTTTATGGTTTTGGTGGCTCCCAGACTAGTGCTGCATCGTGCGGCCAAGTGCTAAAGGTGACATACGCTATCATAGACAAGAACCTATTGAGTTCCACGCTACAAGAACCTATTGAGTTCCATGCTACAAGAACCTATTTAATTGTACAATTCTACGGAAAAATTCATGTGTACTTTTCTATCCAAGATAGACAAGTATGAGAATAACAAAATCAGAAAATAATTAAATTGTAAGTTACCTAAGAAAGAAATATTAGTCGTTTACTATATTTTTTTTTAGAGAAGAAAAGAGAATATTCTCTTTCAAACGATAATGGATCAGTAGAATGATGCAATAATTTTAATATATACACCAGTTAGATTTAACGTTAACCCTTGGTAATTACCACTTTTCTTTCCTTAGTACGTACAATGGCATTTATTGAGACAAATTTAACAACCTTGCATATGAGATCATTTACTGTTGTTAAATATTATAAATTCGTCAGTTTCTAAGGAATCAAGTGAGCCGGAGTCGTGCAGCTACCAGCTATTAGGTTGCTGTAAACGCTAGAAACAAATATCGAATTTCTTATTTCCTATGATGCTTCTCAAATTACCAAACATTACTGAATCATGAAAACTCACTTTAGTCGACACACTTTAGTCGAACAATTGAAGTGGTAAACATATGTATGACAGTTTCATTTTATTTTATTCGATGCTTTAATTTTTTAACTGAACTTCGTTTCCAGGCACCAATCTTTTAACTTGTTTTGCATCTTCTGATAGTACTCGATGAATAAAGACTATAACATCATATGTCATATCATATGTCACACCACATATGTGACATCACATCTAAAATATTACAGTTTTTAGTGTATTTTAGAGATAAAATTCAAATCCAGAAACAGTTTGTGAATAAAAACCTAATTCACATTGACGACTGTCGGCAGTATGCGTTCGCAGTCAATTTATATATATATTAGTTTCACCGTGCGATGATAAAATTTATGACCAGACATTTACTACTGAGGCAAGGAAAGGCAAAAGTATAAAATTTGAAAATATAGGTGTCTATGACGATCATTTTTACCCGAAATATACAAAGCAAATCCTACAGAAAATAGACTACAAATAGGAAAAAGATGTTTTGATGAATAATGCCGTACTCAAACTATTAAAAGTTTATTAGAAAATGAAGAAGAAAAACAAAATGTACAAGAAAGACAGCTCATAATCGAAAAGAAGAAGGACAAGAGAAAGAAGAACGATATCAACAGCATCAGTACCATTACCAACAACAGCAAGAGGCAGAAGAAGGAGAAGTAAAAGAAGAAGAAGAAGAAAATGAATTATTTATTAATAAGCCAATGCTGGACCATACAAAAGTGCCGTTAAGATTCTGTGACAATGAGAATTCAATGGAATGACTAGCAATTGAACCGCAGACAAACTATGACGTATATTTTCCAAAGAGCCAATTCCTTCAATGATTTTAGAAGCATCCGAAGGAGAGGTTTCCGTTAAAGCTTAGAGAAATCCACGCCCTAGAAGACACTAAGAAAGAAGGACGCAAGTCTCAAAAATCAAGAGGAAGGACGAAAAGCAATTAGGATTTCTTTGAAGGCAGAAGTTTACACTTGAATAGGTACAAGTGTCTCACTCAAAGCTTTTGGACGGTTTTCCTTTGTAGGATGGTCTATTGATATAGAGATACATACATATTAGGTATATCTAATATTTGTAAATATATTGTTTATTTTCTTCATTATTTGTTAATAAATTATTATATTCTGACATTTTGTACTATTTCTAACTCTTCTTTATATGTGTCATCGTCCTCCCAGATTATAGCATCTTCGTGTAAAAAAATTCATAGATATATTAAATTTTCATAAAAATTTGCGATTTTCTTCCGAAATTAAATTTTCGCTACTAATATTGGCATAATTTTATATATTTTTTAAAATAATTTTTTTGGTAGGGAGTTCTTATTTTTTAAATTTTCGCTGAATGATTTTGTATTTTCATTTCATCTTTCACTTTCATTTAATCTTTCTCCTGTTTTTTCGTCATTCTTTCGCTGGATACGAAATCAGTGTAATGTGAAATGTTCATTTTAACATAATAAAACATTTTAACACAACATTTTAACATTTTAACATAATCCAACAAATTTTAAAACGATCAAAATTCATAAAATTAATAAATTTAGTCAGTAATGAAATTATGATGGATAAAAAGTGTGGTTAATTACGTTAGTTAGTTACGTGGTTACACAAATTAGTCGTTACGTCTTCATGTCCTTACATATTGTCTATAGTCAATTGGTTTTTCTCTCTACCTTTACTAACTCATTCCCGTGAACGAAGTGCAAGGTGATCATACTTTTAAACCAAGGTTTTACTTTAAAATGTGGAGTGTTTATTTACTGTTTGCGATTTTTCCAATTTTGTTTTTATTTAGACAATTATGTTTAAATATATATAAAAAACATAAAAATGTTTGTATTGTTGTTCTTGGAGATTTGGGTAGGAGTCCTAGAATGCAATACCATGCGATGTCGTTTGCAAAAGAAGGTTACACAGTGGATTTTATAGGTTATCCCGGTTCATTACCCTTAAAAGAAATAAGAGAAAATTCTTCTATACATATTTATTACCTTCATCCACCCCCAAATATAGAAGATAGTACGTATGTACTTCTATAATGAGTAAATACTTTTATAATTTAAGTTGATTTATTTTATTTAAAATAAACACCTTTATTACTTATTTTATCTTTATGTTTTATTTTATAATTGTATAGTACAATTTGTTTGAAATAATAAATGTGTATGAATATATATTTGTAGAATAAAAGAGTTTTTCTAATATTTCAGAATTGTCTCGTTTACCTTATTATGTAATAAAAACGATATGGCAAACATCTAACCTTATATGGATATTATTCAATAAACATATGTCAAATTATATATTAATACAAAATCCACCTGCAATACCAACAATTTTAGTTTGTTGGTTTTATTCCATAGTTGTTGATTCAAAATTTATTATTGATTGGCATAATTATGCACATACTCTTATGGCATTGAGTCTAAAAGATGACCACTTACTTGTAAAATCTGCAAAAGCAATTGAAACATATTATGGTTCTAAGGCACACTATAATTTTTGTGTGTCTCAAGCAATGAAGGAAGATTTACAATTGAATTGGGGCATCGAGTTAGTATTTTCATATATAAAATAATCCTTATTTTGGAATTTATAATTAAATATCTTTTTCTTCTTTAGAGCTGAGGTATTATATGATCGACCATCAAATGAATTTCAGCCTATATCATTAACAGAAAAACATACATTTTTATTAAAATTAAGTGAAAAATATAATGTATTAAAAGGTTCTGAGGAGAACTCAACTGTATTTACGAAATATGTAGAAAATGAAGTACAATTATACTCTAAAAGGCCTGGTTTCATTATATCAAGTACAAGTTGGACAGAAGATGAAGATTTTTCAATATTGTTAAATGCATTACAGGGTATGTTATATTATTATGATCAATAATTGATGATATCAATTATTACCATTTACTATTAAACTATTTATTGTTATTTTAAATTTTTTATTTACCAGAATATGAAAATGCATTTGAACAAGACACTTGTAAATTACCAGATTTAATTTGTGTGATAACTGGTAAAGGTCCTTTGAAAGAATTTTATACGGCTATTATAAAACTAAAGAATTGGAAACATGTCACAATCATGACACCATGGCTTGAAAATGAAGACTATCCTAAAATGTTAGGTACTAAAATATAACATAAAATTTTGTATTCATCCTAATATATTTTTGTATGTAAGAAGCATAATTTGCGTTTATAGCTAGTGCGGATTTAGGCATTTGTCTCCACATATCATCTAGTGGATTGGATTTACCTATGAAAATTATTGATATGTTTGGTTGTGAGCTTCCAGTTTGTGCATATAACTTTAAATGGTAAGTAGGACATTATAATATATTATAATTAGATCTTCTTATTTACTTTACTTATTAAAGTTTATGTAATATGCTTCGAAAAGTTTTGAATCTATAAATGTTTAAATTTTATATTTAGATTTTTTGTATAGTACATTTGTTTTTTAGTTTATCAGAACTTGTTAAACACAAGGAAAATGGAATGATTTTTTCGAATGAAAAAGAACTAACAGAACAATTGAAATCATGGTTTGAAGACTTTCCTAATAATGATATTCAACACCAATTGGATAAAAAATTTCGAGAGGAGTTACATAAATTTCAAACAAATCGGTGGCATGGTAACTGGTCTTCTATTGCCTTACCTTATTTTAATCAATAATTTATGACTGTAACTTCGTTGATGCATATATTTTTTTATTATTGCATGTAGCTTTTATAATATATATTTCGTTTATTTATATGTTTTATTTTTTTAACCTTTATATTTTTCTCATTACTTACTTAATTGGAAACATTTTTCATCTTCTTTTTTTAATTGTCTAAAGTAGTTAATTTAAAAGATAAATCCTATTGGTCTAATCGTTTTTGATAAGAACAAAATATAATTTTAACGGATAAGTTTAGTTTTAAATGTTATTAAATCGTGAATGTAAGTATATAATAAAAAAAAGTATATATAAAAATACAATACATCAATATTTTATACTTACAATATTTAAGAAAAACGAGTAATTTTTAAGTTTTTAAGTGAAATGTTGTTTATTCTTTTACATCATATGGAAGTAACTATCAAAGTCATGTAAGATCAGGAATTTTATGTGATAAAAAGCATTTATTTTGGATTGTGATACAGAATATCAATACTTTTTAGTTACTATTTTTCATTCAGAAAGATAACTTATACATAAATTTCACTGCATGAAAGACATATAAAACTCAATCTTTTGAAATTATTCAAAAATCTGTGTAAAATGATAGAAATGATAGTTTGATTACATTTAAATTTAAAAAGAATGATTCTGAATCAGGTACAAAGTATTTAAACTAAGAGACGTTCAATCTCTTGCTGTATAGCCTGAATCTGTGGTTTTAATTGTGATCCTTCATTAACTGTCACAGAGCAAGCAACAACAGGCCTAGATACACCACAAGCGCGCCCTAGAGCTTGTTTGCTTCTAACAAATACATATGGTACATTTTTGTCTTCGCACAACAATGGCAAATGTAGCAAAATTTCTAGAGGTTCTGCATCTGCAGCCATTACGATAAATTCCGATAAGCCGCGATTTAATGTTTTTGTTGCTTCATTAGCCCCTTTCCTTAATTGTTTATAATTCATGGCTTGTTGCACTAAATTTAAAATTTTAGAAGTCAAAGTAGCGTCTGCTAAAGGATACGCCTTAGGGTTAACTTCATCACCCTGTAAAAGATATTTAAATAATTAGGAAAGAGCAATATTTTTTTGAGAAGATATATATTTTGATTTAATATCGATATGTAAACAAATATAAATAATTATAATTATTTTCATTTATATTAACTGAAAGTTGGTAAATAATCACGTGTGAAACTTAACCTATAAGATTGCACGTGGATAAAAGAAAACAAATAATTTTAAGTATGAATTATAAATAACAACTTACCATTTTTTTTGATTAAATTATGTTTTGAAATATATCTTAAAAAGAATAATTTGTTAGAAATTAATTGCTCCTCTCCGCGATTATTTTTGCACAAAAATCGCTTCACTGAGGGTAAAACACAAATAATCGCTTTAAACTGCGGTAGCCCAATCGCAGTTGGTTTCATTTATACAGGGTGTCGCATTTAAATTGATCTCAACAGTTATTTCAACAGTGATTTCAAAGAATATGTATCAAGATATTATCAAAACATAAAAGTTGAATGGTTTTTATGGATACGTATTTGATGAATAATATTTTTATCGGTAGATGTATAGAAAATATATAAAAAAAAATGTATAGCTTTTTTCTTTAGAAGAATAAAAAAACATTTGTTCCGTTTTGTAAAACTGCTACTATATAGTAGATCCTATGTATAATATGCATACTAATATATTCATGTGTGTATTATATACATAGTTCTTTATCATTACCAAATAATTATCTCAACGCAAAATATTATTTTATAAATAACATTATTAATCTTTTATGTTTATATATAAAATGTTTATATCAATTGAATTGAAAAATATGATTTGTTTATCTTGTCCAAAAATGCTTTATGCAAACAGTATGTTGTTTGAGAATTTCCTTCTGTATATATGTTTCTTTGGACATCAGAACATACTTCTGTACCTATCGACTCTTTCTTTTCATTCCTGCAATTTAGAATATATAAATTGCATTCACATAATATGTAT
>JACXIV010000052.1:5130881-5272848 GCA_014737475.1 Bombus confusus | reverse complement strand
GGTATTTTCTCAATCATTCCAGATTGCATTATATTCCACGAAAGATCTAGAATACTAGGCGCACATATTAAGTGATTTATAGTTTCAGATATTTTATCATGAATAGTATCTTCACTTTCGTTTCCGATTTGTTTGGTTTCTTGATAATCTGTCATATATACCATGCTTGAAATATTGAGATATAGCAAAAAATATATCACTATGTATATGTAATATTAAAAATTATATTAAACGATGTATATATTAACAAATATATTATTATATTTAATCTATATAAGGAATTTTGTAATTTAAAAATCGTACGTTTCGTAATTGTGTGTATACCTTATTGGAAGTTATAACTTCATGTATGAATTCTAATTTGAATAAAGTATAGTAGAATATGAATAAAAAAGTTTCACATTTATATATATGACAGCAATATTTATAAAAAGATACGAATAAAAATCATATATCTTCAAAGTGACCGCTAATGATGGAGTTCTATGTAGAATAAGATTCCTAAAGTTCTATGTAGTATTAACAATTTACTTTTTAAGCAAACACATTGCGGAAGAATTAAAGTCACATTGTATCCGAGCGGTACCGAATCTTTTCCTTTTATTCGTTTCTCTTCTCGAGGATGAGGTTCAAATAGATCTAGATACATGCTTGTGTCTCCGCTATTTTCTATGCAATTAAGCAGTCTCTCGTATGAATCTGTTAATTTCGTTTCAGAAGTATCTGTCAATTTCTGAATTTCTTTCCAATTCGTGCAACAAACTGAACAGCCCTCGCTCAACGATTTTAATTTTCTTTCGTTTTCTAAGCAGATACATGACGCTTGGTCCTTACATGTACAATGACTGCTTTCTTTCCTGACGGTTCCACAAATTGATAGAATACTAGATTCTGTGGAATTTCTGCATACGCCGTCTTCCTTTTCTATAATTCTATTGCTTCTCTAAACATAAGTTAATTTATACCTAGATATATTATGTTTTTGTTGTTTTTTTTTTACATACTTTCTTGTTTTAAAACTTTTGGTTTCCATCATCTTTGTGCGCAGTAATTTTATGAATATTACGATAATATATAATTTTTGTTTTAAAGTTTTGTTTAGTTAATAATTAATGGAGGGGTTCAGTGAGAAAGAAAGGGCATAGCCGAATAAACACGATAAAGGTGCACCTAAATCAAATTAAACCTATAATATGTCGATCGAAAGAAAACCATTTCGACTAATTTGTATGTAGAGTGATCTATTTATATAATTGATATAATGTTTATATCATATGAAATCATGTGATCAATGATGGCATTGGTCAAGGTTGTAGAAAATAAAACATTTTTAAATTTGCTCATTTAATAAACATAAAACTATGATATACACATTATATCAATTATACATGTATAAATAGGTCGCTTTTACATGCACGGAAAGATAACAAATCTATAGTTTTTAAAAAAATTGATTGATTTTTAATTTTGTTATCTATGATTCACCATTCCGACACACTTGAAAAAGTTATGAGTTAATGAATATGATAGGCCACTTTTACTGTAAAAGTATAGATGTTGTCATTTAATAACTTCAATAAAACATTGGTGTTTTAAAACTTTCTTAATTTTTAAAAAATAGGATTTTCAGTCAAAAGGTCTAAAAAAAATTTCCAGATATGTAACACTATGGCTACAGTATCTCAAATTTTTACCACAATTTTTTATAGGATAGAACAAAAAAAGTCAAGCATAGCCTGTAAATCATGTTTAGATCAATAACTATCCTAATAATAGGGATAGGGCGCTAAAACTTGGTCGAAATGGATTTCCTACGAAGCTCTTTCGATTGACGTTTGACAATTTTAATTTGATTTAAATGTTAATTTTGTGTGTTTAAATTTAATTAAATTTTATCATGTTTATTCAACTATGCCCTTTTATTAAAAAGCATTTCGAAAAGAACTTGAAATGAATGATTATTATTTACAGATTTCTTTGACCACTTATCTATCTTCGTGCATGGTGGTAAAAGTCCAATATACGCGTTGCGTGGAGAATTGATAAAGTATTTATTGCCATTTCCCTTCGAATTAATTACTCCACTATACCTCGTTGTACCATACGCTGGTATAGGGCCAGTATTTCTCGTAGTACAATTTACTAACATTTCCTTATGAAACTTTTCGACTTAGATTGGACATACAGATTTTCTAAAGATATATCAATGTAAATAATTCATTACATCACTCAGTTAATTCTTGAAAAATATTCAGTATATAGAACAGTTTAATTTTAATGGTTTATACAATAGTTTATACAAACATTGGAATTCACATGATCTTCGATAATTTATGTTGACCAAAGATAGAAATTTAACATGATCTTAAACATTTTTAATTAATTTTTTCTGGTTAATGATTTACCGACTGATGAATTTGCTAAACATATGTGAAATGGTAGAAAGCAATGACTGGCTACGAAAACACGAAAATCGATATCGCAGCGCATCTGCTTCATGTCAAACCTGGAGAGATATGAATACAGTTTTTTGAATTAGAACAGAACATGAATATAAATTAACACTATCCGAAACATTATATATTTGAAATAACGTATTATTTTATAATGATTTTATTTTTTCAAAAACATTAATGATTTATTATTTTGGGAAATAATTTTCAAACAATAATTATTTTGCATTTGAAATATTTAAATAATTACATCAATTCAAAGCATATAATGTGATTAAAGATTTCGAAAAGATTTCGGAAATTATAGTTATAGTAATAGTTAATAGTATATACTTATAGTAACAGTTATATTGTATGATAGGCATTTTCTTGCACATATTTTATATACTAAAGGTATATCACTGTGTAAATTATGTAAACTTTCACGATTTAATAACAATTCTTTATCTTATACAATTTTTGCTGTATATGATGTTTATCATATATATAGATATTTTATGATTCCGGTGTGAGAGGTCAGTTATTTATATAGCGTGGAGCTACAACGGGGAACGTAGTAATAAACTGAGCATCGATCTCTGCGTTTTCAGAAATATCTACACTTTATAATGTTGATATTGTTGGTAGCGTTTATTGCTTTTGCATTTACTACTTTGCAATCTACGACTGTTCTAGGGCAGTCTGTTTCTTCCAGTGGAGGTCCTATAGTAAACAATCGTCCAATAATTGGCAAGTATTGATCTATGCATATATGTATATACATATACACTTATATGACAAAGTATCAATAATGCTAATTTTCTTTCTTTTTTAATGCTTTTAATGCTAGAAATCATATAAAAAATTTTGTTTGCATATGGAAATTTAATTTCATAAAAAACTGTATCGCAGATTGAGATATACAGATAATAATTAATATTCAGGTAATACATGATCCATAGATCGTGTAATATATAAAGATAATACTCGATGGTCATCAGAGCGACTTCAATTTTTCCTGTCAAACTATTGTAACATAATCTATAAGTGAATATAAAAAGTGAGAATGTTATATGAAGCGTTTATAGCAAAAATTCACGTTACACTTTTTGCTCATTTTTTCTTTTTCGAAAGTTAGAAAAATTGCAAATATCCTTATTTAAAAAATTAATCTAATTCATCTAGTAACATAAACAAAGCGCGAATTTTATTTTTTATTCAAACAATATTGGTTTATTGCGATTATGTGAAAATATATTATTTAACCCATTGGTTAACTAACTTGTTTCTCTTATATTTTATTCAATCTTATGTTTAAAAGGTATTTTAGCACAAGAGAAGTATTCAGACAGTTCCAAAAGTTATATTGCTGCATCATATGTAAAATTTATTGAAGGAGCCGGTGCAAGAGTTGTTCCAATTTGGTAAGTTCGTTATGTTATAATAAACAATAGATTGAATTATCACTGTACACATGTATACATGTAATTATTCTAAAAAGATGTTCTTTTTTAGGATTGGAAAGGAAGAATCGTATTATGAAGACATTTTATCTAAAATAAACGGGTAAAATGAAAGACTAAAAAAATAGAAAAATATATAAATTATAATATATATATTATATCATTTCCTATAGAGTTCTATGGCCTGGTGGAACTGCGTATTTCAGTAACAACAATGGGTATGCGGATGCAGGATATATGATTTACAAGTAATAGTGTTATGTAAAAATAGTTTTATACTTTTATATAGTTTAATTATAAATATTAAATAATTGTATTAAATTCATTTACAGAATTGCAAAAAGAATGAATGACGATGGAGATTATTTTCCAATACTTGGAATATGTTTAGGATTTGAGTTCTTAACGTATGCTGTTGCTCAGCGTCGTAGTCATAGGATATCCTGCGAAGCAGTAGATCTACCATTAGCTTTGGAATTTACATCAGGTTCATCATTCAAATGTCTTCTTTTTAACCATTTTCTTAAAACAAAAATCTAATTTTCTTTATATATTTCAGATTATGGAAAGAGTAGGATGTTTTCTAATATTTCAGATAATATTTTAAACATATTGAAAACTAAGAAAGTGACTGCGAACTACCACCAATATTGTGTTACAAAAAGGGTAAGGTATATTCATTTGCTTTACAATAATATATCTCTGAAGATCATGATACTTATTAACAGATTTGCAGGCCTTACAAAGTGTTAGTATAAGGGATAAATTTCGTATACTGTCTTTGAATCATGATTTAAACGAACTTGAATTCATTTCTTCGTTGGAACACATCACTTATCCTTTTTACGGCTTGCAATTTCATCCAGAGAAAAATTTATACGAATGGAAACTCGGGAAAAAAATTCCACACGGGAAAAATGCTATCGAAATTGCTCAATATTTTGCTAATTTTTTCATTAACGAAGGTATATCTGTTTTTTCTAAGAGAATAAGATTTTTATATCCTATATCTGAAATCAATAGGAACTAAAATTATTTTGTGTGCAGCGCGTAAGAATAATCATAAATTTAAAGACGGAAAAGAAGAAGCTCGGAGGTTAATTTATAACTACTCACCAACTTACACTGCATTGAAGAACTCTTCATTCGTGCAAAGTTACATATTTAAGGATATGGATACAATATAATCTGTTGATATTTCTTTAGTTAATTCTCGGTCTGTTAATTTTATTGTATATTGTTACTAATTATTATTTTGTTGTATATTTTGTAGATATTAAAAGGAATGCTAATTTTTTAAAATAAATGTAAATTTATTGCAGACCGATTCTATTATCACTAAATCTTTAATTTATGCTGAAAATTTTATTTAAAATAGAATTAAAGCATGGGAAATCATTACATGTAAAACAGGACACATAGTGTTCACATTTAACATAACACCAGTGTATATTGTGTCACAACTGGGATACATAATATTACAATGGTGCATAATAAAATTCTATACATATTTCCTTCTATCTAAAGTAAACCATATTTTGAATTCTTTCCTTCACCATCGTATTTCACTTTGAACCGAAGCGTTGTCATTTAAATGACTGTTATTGCCGAAAAAGATAAGATCACGTAGATAGAAGTTTTATTAAAAATTATACACAAAACTGACTGGTTACGATTCTTATTGAGAAAGTAAAGTAGCATCTAGCATTTTACTGTTTTCTACTTGATGTCTTTGTAAAGTCGCTTCGATTTAAAGGGAATTGGTTGGATCTGATACTTGCTTGCTATTTTTTAAAACAAGCATGAAACTAAATCTCTTAAAAGCATGAACCAACTCTTAATTTTATTCTTGTAACGTATAATATTATCAATAATAATAATAATATAATAAGATAATAATAATAATTCATATAAACATTATTTCTATTTATTCCTTGTTAGATTTGTTAGCAAATTACAAGGAGCGATGCCACGAATATATTGCGTAATGTTGTCGGAAATATTATTTGTATCAAGTGACTTCAGTACGGCATCATAGTTTTCTTCCTTTTTTCATCTTTGTGTCGTGCACAATATATATATACATAATGTATATAAGCATCAGCAATATATATTATACATATATATTTGTTTTTTCTTTCAAGATGTACCTTTGCGTGTTTCCTTCTTATTTCAATGTCTCTATATATCTCTTTTTCTTCTTCTACGCGAATATAATGTGAAAATTTTACGCTCCATATGTAACATATATTTTGTGTATCACTCATAAAGTGAACCTGCGGCATTAATTAATTTTCCCCTTATTATTTTTTTCTTTCTTTTTTCTTTAAATAGTACGTGATATCTAACTGTTTGGATATACTTAGATATATTTATCGTAATATATTAATCTAGACTTCTACGGAGTGATGAACATTGTCGTACACTCCACGTGACGCATGCACGCGCGTTAATAAATTTATCATCTTTCTCGTGTCTATATTCAATAGTTGTTATTATTAGAATATTATACATAATTAAGGTAAACCTGGTACTGCAACAATCGTTAACATGCAATTGTGAATTCTTTTTCTGCGTTTTGCGTTATACAAACTGATCATACATATTTGTATTTTGAATACTCTTTTAAATATGTGATATATATTTAGGTAACTTATAACACTAAACAATGTTGTCGCAGAACCAAGCTTACGATACTTTTATCTTTTACCTTAATCGTAAATACGAAATACATGGCCTTACAAGATCGCTAGAGTTAATAATATTTTTCCTTTTCAAACTAGACGAAACGTAAATATCGTTAATCGTTTAAAATTAATTTTAAAAATCAAAATAATTCAATATCGTCCTATATACTACAAATAAAAAAAAATGTTGAATTTCTATCGTCTGTTCATTTTTTATCTTTCTTTCCTTTCTTAGTTTTTTCATTATTTAAAATCTGGTGTAGTAACAGTTCATTTCGCTGCGGATAAACGCTTAAGTGAAATCGGCAAAACTATATTGCACTCCATTATAATAATTACGATTAAACAAAAAGAAAAGTTAAAAGGAGAAGAAAACAATGACTACAACTAAAACGGACAACTAACGCGACACTTTTAATTCGACATTCGGGTCCGTATTAATAGAACATAAATCCTTTTCTTAAATATTTCTTTGAAATATAATTCCTCGCAAATAAAGTAAACTCATTAAAGTAAACTACACGCCAATTAAAATAAACGTAATTATCTAAGTAAGTCGAAAATGATCCATTATTATAATATATAGTATCTTTCTCAGTCACGTTTACACAGAATTTTTTTACGCAAGTAATAAAATGTATATTTATTCTTACGATATTAGATTTTATATATAATTCTTTCTTTATCTTTAAGCCAATTATATAGAGAAAGCAAACTCATGTTTTTTCTAAAGAAAGAAACAGAAAAAGAGAAAGTATAATTTTGTGGAACAAATCGATGAAATGTTCTTAGTTCGTTTATTGTATGAGAAATAGCGATAATTAACGTAAAAAATTTTGTGGCGCTGAACAATGTGACAGACATAATATAATTGCTATTATATTTTATGATCATTTTGAATAACTATTTCTTTTTTCTTATTTTAGCTCAAATAGAACAATTCGATAAAATTGCGAGAAAAATTATAAAAACCGAACGTAATTCAAATTACAAATATATTTTGTACTCCAAGCAAACTACTCGATAAACCTTTTAAATTATGATTACACCATTATTTCAGAGGTATATCGTACATTACATTATATCACGCTAAATTTTGTTCTTTTTAATTAGCAAATACATTAACTTCATTACTCTTTTCTTCATACGAAATTATTGCATAAAACTAATACAGCGTCATATTGTTACCACAATTAATTTCTAATCGCAATCGAATTAATAGCGAAGTTATGTGTGCCCATCATTGAATCGCAGGATTCCCGAATATTATCGATTTCATATTTTTAATGTTGAACTCCATAATACATGTCAAATATCTTTTCCCTTGATAAACGATCTATTAAAAGTTATCATATAAAAAAGAAGAGAAGAAAAAGAAAAGAAGAAGAAAATAGATGAAAACAAAGTAATTCAAACTTTGGATAATACGCTGCTATCAATCATAGCAGCATGATTAATTGTTCAAAACTGACGAAGTTCATATTATAAACCCTTTTCGTTTTTTCCGTACGTAGCTACAGAGAGCATTACGAGGACAGGTTTTAAACATGAACAATAGGGCGCTGCAGTCACGATAATTCACAACGATCTTTCCATAACAACACTTTATCAATTAACTCACTTCTGTGCCTGTAGAAACTGCAAGTTTCAACAGTCTTTTACTTCTTCCTCTTCTGAGAAAAGAGCAGACGAACAAGAAAAAAGAAGGAAAACAACTTAACGGCGCACTTTCATTGGTCAACAAACACAACATTCATCATGTATACACTCACTTTTTCTTCTTCTTATGAAAAAATGCTTTTCTGTTTTTCCTTCACATGTTGCTCTCTTCATTTGGTTTAGTAGGAGGTCAGTACACCCGGAGGAGTAGGCACAACAACGGTGTGTTGTGGAACTACGGGTGGTGCAGGGGGTGCCAAAGGATGGCCGACCAGAACTGCTGCCGCTGGAATCGGCAAAACACCGGATTGAGGAATTGCAGAGGGCGTGCTAACTTGTGTTGGTGGACCTTCCGCTGCGTGTTTTCTCAAGTGTCTCAGCATATTGCCCTTTTCAACGAAAGTTTTCCCGCAATCTGGACAGCTATGTGGTCTCTCGTCCGAATGTGAGCGTCTGTGAGACACTAAATGTCCTTTGCACATAAAGTCTTTTGGACAAAGATCGCAACGGTATGGTCTCTCGGCGTTACTGCCTTTATTGTGCGAACGCATGTGGAAAAGTAGATTACCCTTTAAAGGAAAGCTTTTGCCACATTCTGTGCATACAAATGGACGTTCACCAGTATGACATCGCATATGATTTACGAGATGTTCCTGTAACAGAAAATTGAGGATATTTTTATTAGAATTTTTTTATATTATCGGTAATTAAAAAAGTCAATCAAAAAATCAATTGTTAAGCTGTGTCCTCACTAACAACAACGAAGGCATCTTTAGTCGATGTTCTATGTCTTTTGAAGAAGTTGTTGATTGTTGTTTAATTATTTCTTCATTTTTCTGACGAATTATAGTAATAAAAAGAGCTACTCATTGCCTATTTCCGTTCGGAGCAGCAAAGATCAAAGAAAAGTAGGAGACATCATGACAAATGCCCTTTCAATGTGTACAATTTGTCAACTGTTTTACAACGCATTTGCTAAGAACAGGTGTCAATTTGAAACAGAAACAGAACCCAAATGTTTCTCCGATTATATGCTTTGACGTAGGTCAAATAGACAATAAAATTTAATGAGGACGCAACTTAACAATCATACGAAAAATCCATTCTATGATTTTATCTATGATATTCATCTGAAATAAATATATCCATAACTTGAACCTACCTTTCTTGTAAATGGTTTGGAGCACACGTTGCAGCAGTGCGATGAATCTCCGGTATGTTGACGGAGATGATTATTTAGATGTTCTTTCCTGGTGAACGTTCTTTGACAGAATTCACACCTATGAGGTGATTCACCGGTGTGGATTCGCACATGATTCGTCAAATGCTCCTTACGAGTAAATGACTTGGAGCAGAAGTGGCATCGGTGTGGCGATTCGCCTGTGTGTTGACGCACGTGATTTGTCAAATGTTCCTTCCTCGTGAAGGATTTGGTGCAATACTGGCACTTGTGCGGTGACTCACCCGTGTGTTGCCTGACATGGTTCACCAGATGATCCTTCCGCGTAAATGCTTTCGGACAGTACTGACAGCGGAAGGGCGTCTCTCCTACGCAACATTAACCAACGATACGCGACTTTTATTTCCCCAATCAATCATCATTAAATTGTCATTACACGATTTGATTCTAGTTTCGACAGATTTTCTTTGATGCAACGTACGGGGATTCACATTAAAAATACATATTACTATCTTACATATCACGGTAATCGAGTCTTAAATCTCTCGCGTTTATTTTGTTGTCATTCTGTATCTTTTTATAACTTCTTAATAAAGTATTTATGACTCTGTATTTTAATATCGTATTTTTTTCTTATATTTAATTCGTAGAATACGTTAATATTATTTTGAGGAAAGAGTTTAGGACACTGTATATGAATGACTGATTTACTGGATATGCTGTTTTCATACCGAGAATTAAATGTTTGTGAGAGCTTCGCTCAATTTTTGCATTATGTTTTGATAATATCTATATTATCAATGCTAGTCATTTTTACATCAATAACTATGAAATCAACTTTTGATCTCGCCATTTCCTTACGTTACATCGATGAAAAACCAATGATAAATACTCAACGAAGATGTTATAAAATATATATACTGAAAAATACTGAAAAATAATTGAAAAATACATTCTTCGCTATATATATATATATATATATATATATATATATATATATATATATATATCATTACCATCAAAAGAAACAAAAGAAAGAAAGAAAGAAAAGTTAAAAATCACTATTCTATAACTATGAATCTTTTCTACATTAAACTAAATCTCATTAACGAATTTTGCTATGAAATGAAATGATATGAAATAAAAATGAGAATAGAATTATGTACGTATCTCGAACAAAAAAAGGGAGTGATAATAAGCTGAATAAGAAGACGTCTCGACAATGTAGAGGCATTATGAGAACGTTTCATTTAGCGAGAAGGCTCTGAAATAGTTAATAAAAAGCATATATGAGAGCGGTGTATTAGGCAGAACAGTAAATGTCTCTATAGGATCTGATGATGAAATGGGGTAATTGTGATCAATTAAACTAATTGCTAGTTGGACATAATGTGAACTGTTATATACGAATGGCGAACGCATTATCCGCCGGTATGTCATCATAAACAGTATATAATTAATTTAAAAAAGAGCAAAAAAAGGCTGAACAAAAGGCAACAAAAAGAAAAAGAAATAAAAACAAAATTAAAAAAGAAGAGAAGATATGTACACGTATATGTTTATCTTTTTCCGCATGCAAGTATGCAAATCATAGATAAACATTGGGTAGAAGCAAAACCGAATGATGTGCGTGTACGTGGTGTTTGGAAACAATATGCACTTGTATGATCATTTTTGATGTGAGTGATGAAACAATGGATCGATACAGATTTGGAGAAAGACACGAACGATTTCTCGGCGTATATAATGCGTGTTACACGATACGTTACATGAATGTGGTGACTCAGTGATACAGTAAGAAGTACCTAGATTCGTGTTTCTTAACTAAATATGATTTCTCTATTCACATATAAAACTACTACTCTTAGAGACAAATATCACAATTGGTTGTTTGTGAAGTGGATATCTGCCAACCGCTCTCACCTGTGTGTTGGCGGATGTGGTTAACAAGGTGTTCCTTTCTGGTGAACGATTTGGAGCAGAAGCCGCATCGGTGTGGAGACTCACCCGTGTGCTGGCGAACGTGGTTCAAAAGATGCTCCTTTCGCGTGAATGTCTTCGAGCAGAAATCACAGCGGTGCGGCGTCTCACCCGTGTGCCACATTATGTGGTTCGTGAAGTGCTCCTTTCTTGTAAACGACTTACCTGTGTTCGCAGCGGTAAACAACCAAAAAAAGAAAAACAAAAGACCAATGCTTTGATTATACTGTAGTATCAATCGGATCTGTAATTAAACTGCCATTGACATGTACATGTATAACATATTATGTATGGGACGATTCCAAGATGATGGTTAATTTGGGTTATAATGAAATGCTGATTTGGACCATCAAAATGTTTTAGATAATTTATTTTATTTGATTTCTCATGGTAAAGAACCAAAGTAACAGCTTAATTGTTTCATATATTTCATACATGAGAGATTATTGTTTAAAGAGTCAAGGTAAAAATTAATTTGTGAGACATCTATCATCAAAGAAATGATGATAAACTGCAGTAGATGACATATTCTATAAAATTTTCCATTAGAGATACTTGTTTCTTGTGCGTTTAAATACACGTGTACTAATCTTATCAATTTATAGAACAAACCAAGCGTTGCACAATACCAATAACAAATTTCATTACTGTTTCTTCCAAAACACAATTTGCTCGACTAAATTTCTCGTTTTGATACCAAGAGAAGTATTTAAATTTTTTGGTAACAAAATATATTCGTGTGTGTATGAATATCGAAATAACACGAACTGTAAAGGTAATACCCACAACATATATAAATACCTTCGTAGCAGTCGTGTAAATGAAATTTTTACAATCAAATAAAAAAATATCGTCCTTGTAAGATATAGATTTAACATTAAATTTCATGTCCTTATTCATAATTAATATTATTCTACAAAACAGTTAAATACACGTGGGGCACTGAAAAATTACTATTCCCACATATCAAAACGAATTTTTATTCTACTTTACAAATAAAAGTGATTAATTATTAAGTAAGAAATTTTTATTTTTTAAGAAATTTTTAATGATATCCAAGTCATTATAATTTAAATGCAAACGTAATTGTTGACAGTAACATTCTGGACTAATTTACAAAAATGTATTAAAAAAACAAAATATACGTGTAAATAAAGTAAATAATAGGCACAAACTTCAAATTTTTAAAAGCCACATCTTAATATTTAAATTTGTATATACTTTAAAAATAGAAATTAATTTTGTTTAAATTACTAATTATTAAAATAAATCAATTGAATTAAATTAAAATCGATAAAATTAAAATAAATAAAATTGGGATTAAATAGGTAAATTAAATAGGTAAACGCATTATACTCGAATATTTCGAAGAAATGTTGTTTGTTTGTGCCCTATTTACAAAGATACGCGCTCGTAATATGTATACCAACCGCTTAGATTTACGAAATAAGTCATGACATCGAAGAATGTGGTAAAGTGTAAATGCATGAAACGGTGGTAAGTGACCCGTCACTGATAGCAAGGGCTACAGAAAAAAATATACGATGGTCGAACTCACTGATAATTCGAAGGTTAGAAAGACGTTTCTGCGGAGGAATGAGCGCAACCTGTGACAGGAGATAGCTGGACACAATGCGCGATCAATTCTCACGAATTTTATTTCATATCTTTTAACCTTTAAATGTTTTCTTATTATATTTAATATATTTATAAAAAACATTCATACTAAATTTTTTAAATTGAAGTAATATTATTAATTTACTTGGTTTTGAAAACACCGAATAAAATATATTTTTAATATAGTACTATATTATATGAAATTTGATGTTGCTTTATATCTTTTTCTAAATTTATAAATATATGAAAGCAATTTAAAATATTATATTAAAATGAGAGATGTTAAATAATTTTTCATAAAAAACATTGTATAATTTCTTCTGAATACGAAATATATCAGTGAGTGGTTAAATGAATAATTAAATTAATGCTAATATTAAAAATTATAGATATAAGTTCTGAAAACTATTTGTGTAGTATGTAAATTTTCTATTTTTCCTAAAAAAAAAAAAAATAATTCAAAGATATATAATCAATTTTAAAAATAACTAATATTAAATAAAAATCATAAGAAATATATGTCAGATTTAAAATATTTTATTGTCAATCAGTGCATGACAGTTAAAATATAACTTACCTTGAAAATATGTCAAATACTATAAAAAAGATATAGATTGTGCAAATTCAATCAATTATAATGTGTAATTATAATATAACAAAATAAAATGTTTTTTGTAATACAAGCATTACTTCTATTCCAACTACCATACATATGATCTTTTGTCACTAATATATTAATTTTTTAAATGTTCTGGAATCGTCCCATTAAATATTATATTTCAATTACATACATCACATGAAAATAACACTAAATAATTAAACATTATTATTTTATCTGTATAGATTACTTTCTTTAGTTATTAATTAAAAAAAGATTAAACTTCTATAATTAAAAATCTATTTATTATTCGTTATTTATTATCGTTATTAGCATAACGAATACATTAAGTTTAAATTAAGAGTTAAAGAAAGTGATCTTGAAATGAAAAAAATGGCTCACTTTAGATGTTATCTTAATGATTTTATATAACATGTACTCGTATACTTTACGCCACAGGAATTGTTGGAAAAATAGAGTACTTACCGCATATTTCACAGCGAAATGGTGTATCATTGGTATGTGAACGCATATGGTTTGCGAGATGTTCTTTACGTGTATATTTCTTGCCACAAGCTTGACAATGATGAGGAGTTTCCCCTGTGTGCCACATAACATGGTTCATAAAATGTTCTTTGCGGGTAAAGCTCTTTTTACAAATATCACATCGATGAGGTGTTTCACCCGTATGTTTGCGAACATGATTTACCATATGTTCCTTCCTAGTAAACGTCTTTGAACAGTATTGGCATCTAAAATATAAAATAATAGAATTATTTTTAATCGTAATTTTACTTAAACATAAATATTTTTAAATTTTACATATACTCGAGACAATAATTATAAATATAATACTAATATTATTAAGATCCTAAAAACAAAATATAATTATTTATTAACTAAAAATTACAAATGTTAATATATCTTCCACAGTAATCTGTATCAATTTTTAAAATTTTAGTGAAATAGCATAAGTGAATTTACCTGTAAGGTGTTTCCCCAGTATGACAACGCGTATGATTATCCAAATGTTCTTTTCTTGCAAAACTTTTTCCACATACGGTACAATTATACGGTTTATCGGTAGCATGTCGTTTCATGTGACGTTCCAAAGAGGGTGCATTTGCAAATACATGAAAACAAACTGTACAGGTAAACATGGATCCACCTAGGTGACACTTCCCATGCCGTGTCAAATCATTTGCATTTAAGAAGGCCTTGCCACACACCTACAAGCAATAAAGAAATTCACATATATTTAATAAAAACTAAATATAAGATAAAATATGAAAACACGTGTTATATACCTGACAAGTAAAAGGTTTCCTTTCCGTATGGTATCTGCGATGAACAATAAGCTGATACCGAAACTGAAAAATTTTTCCACATATTTCACATGCATGACTTCCAACTGATACAGGCGAAGCACTTGGTCCTGGTGTAGCTTCGCCATCGCTTGATTTAATATCAAACTTATTTAATTGAACTTGTTGTACAATTGGAGTTCCATTTTGTATAGTGGTAACTGTTTGAGTAGGAACTGTACTTCCAACTAAGGTTGTACCAGCTGCTATTTCACTTTGTAGTTTTCCAAATACTTCATGATATGCTAAAAGCTGATTAATATCCTCGACATTTACCTGTAGAATGTAATACAAATTTTATGATTATATGTTAAAAACTATTGTTTTATATATATTATTAATGTATCGCATTAACTCTCACCTTGTACATATTTTGCACCATTTCAACACCAAGCGTTTTTGCTAAATCTTGCTCATTCCCAGCGCTGATTTTCACAACTGATCCATCAGCTGTTCTTACATCCATCATATGACCTCCTGGTTTTAAATCTGGTACTTGGAATCTATACAAAAATTGTAATACCGTTTGTCAAAGTACAAAAATTATTGAACGTAGTAGATATATAAACTGTGTGAACATACTGCGTCATATTTAGTTGACGCAATTCTTTCTCTTTTTCAGGCTTTTCTGTATTATTTTGACTTCCGCCTTCGTTTGATGAATTTCCGCTTATGTTTACACCAATTTGTTGCTGCTGTTGTTGCTGCTGCTGCATGAGACTTTGTTGTAAATCTTGAGATGTTTGTAATTGGAGGTCACATTGAACTTGACAGTGAACTTGATTGTCACTGCAACGTTCAGTTGTGCAACTTCCACTTTCATCTTTCACCTTGTTATCATCTCTCTGTGCGTTTTGATTATGTGCAGTTGGTCCACTGTTCTGAGCATTTTGATGGTTTTGCATCTGATGGTGAGATTGTTGTTGTTGCTGCTGCTGTTGTTGGGGCTGCTGCTGCTGCTGATGCAGCTGTTGTTGTTGTGCTGCCTGCATTTGTTGCATTTGTGCATGTGCTGCTTGCAAATGACTGACGCTGGCAGGTATATGTGCCCCGTCTAAATTAAGGCCTGGTAGAGAAACTGGTATCTGCTAAATAAGATATAAAGAAAAAATATTACTACATTCATTTTCAGTATAACTAAATTATAGTTCTAACAATTAGATAATTGAAAGTATCATCAAATTAATAATAGAATACATTTTATGCTCTTTGTTTTTTAGTATATTGCAAACTATAAAAGAAAATAACAGTTTAAAACACAGTATCAGTTATTTATATACAGTGTGTTCTATTTATCTGAAAACGTCTAAATATCTGAAAAACTATAGATGATACATAAAAATGTTTGAAAAAATATTGTACGATGCTAAAGGAGACATATTATACTGATATTTATTTTATCCTGCAATAACTTTAGAGAAACCTTATAAAGGTCACGTTTACAATTTAACTGTCTCAAATAGTAACATCTTTTTTATTCCATATTGTTATAATCACTGTAAAAAAATTTTCAAAACACTGTTTACTTGTACTTTTCGCATAAACCACATAATATCGAGATATTAAATTTCAAATTTGAAATTAATAACGCATTGGCGTTATCCAATGTACACCACGGGGAGGTTGCTCGGTCGGACTTTGTACATCATGGTGGCTCTAAAAAGAGCCAATTGTGTGTGTGTAATGTATATCCCTAAAACAGTCGCTTTTCTTTCTACGTGTTTACCATTGAAAAGGTAACAACCTTCCATCCTTCTTAACTCTTTCAGTAGTTTCACTAGTTCGGGCGGTTTCTCTGGCGCGACACTCCCGCTGAACGAGCCACCGCGCCAAAACTGTGCATGGTGCGCGAGAAAGATCGTCAGTGGCCACGTTTATGCCTCATTACAACTCGAGCTGCTTTGACGGTGGTTTTCGAAGAAAAAGACTTTCCTCAAAATAGGGTATTTATAACTCCCTCTTGTCATTTCATGTCATTTCATTAATAATAAAAGAATTGAGGATGTACAATACTCGTCGTATGTACAATACGCGGCATCTTACGTAGAGCGACTATAGTCGCCCGTAGGACGTCAGTGGCATTTTATGGAAAAGCGACTATAGTCGCCCGTAGTAAAGAAAGGGTTGAGAATTAATATCGCGGTAGTGGTTTATGCGAAACATATAAATAAGTAGCGTTTCAACAACTTATCGATGTTGGTTATAAGAATACAGGATAAGAAAATATAATATCCATTTAAAAATATAAATGTCACATTTATAGGTCTTTTCGAAGTTACTGCAAGATAAAATAAATATTGGTATGACATATCCCCCTTCACATAGTACAACATTTGTTTCAAACATTTTTCTGTATCGTCCACAGTTTTTGAGACATTTGCACGTTTCCAGATAAATGAGATACACTCTATATGTATATTATGCATATATAATTACAATTAACATACAATTATACATAATAAATAAAAATGTGAGAACAAAAACACTGTGATAGAAGCAATACTTCAAATTATAAATGTGAAACTGCAAGCATTCCATGTGTATGTATTACAAGACATAATTTTGTTATCTACTCACACTTATATGAGATTACATACAATACAGTATATTACCACAATTCCTGCAAACGCAGATACTAAACCTGGGTCATTTATAAGCTACACTCAATAACTAATCTTCGCATACCTCTAAGTAAACAAACCTGTGAATTTGGTTGTAAAGAACTATGATGACTGCTACTGCTAACTGAAGGTTGGTGATGATGGTGTGTAGGTGTTGATTGATGATGCGAACTGGAAGTCAACGCCATTTCTTGGTTCAATGAAGAGGCTGGCTCTTTGGAAGATGCCTCTCCACCTCCACTACTCCTATGTGAGGAGTTGTGGTGGGAATGATGATAGACTGAGACCTGAGGTAGCGGTCCAGGAAAGAGATTGGTGAGGACCCAATATTTAGCTACCGAGGAGGCTAACGCTACGGCTGTACCTACACGCAGGTCCGCGGATGAATGCGGGGTACTCCCTACATTGCCAAGACTGGTTGTTGTAGCCAAACCACCTGGGTATGAAGGACGACCACTTTGACCCGCGTTTACATCCTACCGATATACATTCAAACATTTGTACAACATTGATAGAGCATGCAACAGCATGCATCAGGCTCAAATCCAATCAACAAATGCGCTAGTTTTCAAATTCCTTTTTTCTAGCATTACAAAAGCTATAAATTAAATTGTAATACATTCGTGCAATCAACGCCAGGATTTTATTAATATTTATATACAAAATTCATATTTGAGCAAAAATTAAAGTATAGCTACACTTAATTCTAAAATTATACAAAATATATACTTTACAGTTAAAAGCTTATACATTTATATCTAATATTACAGTGTAATGCGAATTACACTATAATGAAAATTATAAATACTATATACATATTTGGGAAAATGTAGTTTTTTTAACGTATAAAATATGCTTTATAAATAATTATATTGCAAGAAGAACAAGCTGATAAATACAAAATATTCAAGCAAAAGCTACTTTATTTAAATTTACTACAAGCAGTAAAACTTAAAAAAAAAAGTAATATAAGGTTTTATACAAAATTTCATCATACACAAAAAATTTTATTTCCTACTGCCAAATATAAATTTTATGTAAAATTGCACAAAAGAATAGGCAGGTATAACAGAGTTCTAAAAAAATTAACGCATTCAAACAATAGTAAGTATTTGTTGAAGAATTTATAAATGGAATACATATACATATTTCAATGAACAGGGACTTCTCAATTTCACAATATTTTTAAACTGCAGTATTTAATATATCAGTTGCGCATTTGTGGTTTGGTAAATAGCCCATATCAGTTGAAAATGGTCTTACCTCTTGTTGTGCCTGCGTAGTCGCTGGCAATGCATGCTGCTCACTGTTCATCTTTATTCACTGAAGGATACTAATTAAACGTTTTTGATATATTTCATTTCTCATCCTGCAAAATAATTTAATTAAAATTATTTCTTGTCTAAATCCCTAATATTCTACAAAATCTGATAACATATATTCATTATTTGTAAAATGAATAAAATTAATGAAATCAGTATTATTATGAAAACAATATAATATATAATTAGTAAAGTAGCTATATTGCCCTTTGCACCATTAGAACTGACTAGTAAAATAAGCCTTGTGATTTAACCTCGAAATCAATTGGTTTAATATCAATAAGCGAAATAACTCTTTCTAAATACAATGAACTCGAGACATCATTGGGCGGATACTTATTATTATATAATGTTCATATGGATAGGTTAATATCGTGAAAAAAGTATCGACACGTTACAAAAAGAAGAAAAGTAGTTAATTTAACCTCACAGATATTTAAGAGTTCTTTGTCGAGTGAGCGGGAAAGGGTGAGTCATCCAATACCATCTTTTGAAGGCGACAAAGGCTGATAGAGTGAAATGGTATTATGTTAGGCGTAAGTACAAACGGCTCGAACGAGTACGCAGATATATTTCCACATTTGCCAGGATTCGCCGCAGATCCCCTCGCAGTTAACAGAGGGTTCACGGGCACCATCTTCTGGTGTCTCAGGCATATGACGCGTCAATTATCGTGACTAGTAGAACGAGGACAAGGGGCTACAAGATGGAGGTTCCTCGGGATACGGAGGCAAGGGGATTTCTAGAAACCGTTGAAGAGGGCCGAAGCGATAATCAAGAGTGCTCGGAGGGTGGACTCACGTGGTGTACGGTGCCGTCGGCGGTTCTGGCATCTCGCTTGGTCGGCCCTAGGCCGTCTCGTATGCAGGGAGACGCGCGTCCCGACGCAGGGGGGGACGCCTTTCGCCGCCTCTCGACGTCTCACCTCGCCACGGGTACCCACAAGCAAATCCCTGATAATGGCCACGCGCCCTCGCCCTCCACCTCCACAATATATTCCAAGGGAAGTCTGCGAAATTCAGGAAACGAGCTTGCCAATTTTGATCCAGATAGACAGCAACCTGCGCAACAATTTCACGAAAACGCTGGCAAGGGCATACGTGCTCGCGGTTAACAGAAAATACGACGACTGTCATGGCGTCCCTCGCCCACCCCGCAGGAACTTACGCGTTTGGTGCATCATTTAGTCGATTAGTTTTTCATCGATTTCTATGAAAAAATCATCCGATAAATAAACTCGCCATAACGAAAAACAAATTTCCAACGAAATTTTCTGGAAATAAACCGCCTAATCGTTAATATGGAAAAATGAAATTCGTCAAGTGCTCTTTGTTAGTTCATTCAGTATGCGCGCGCAGCATCCGGGTGCGCGCGCCGTTTCATCACTTCCTGTATTACAACCCGCCAAATTAGAAACATCAAGATCTAAAATTGTGAATAATTTTATTTAATAATTTTTATTTATCTAGATTTCTGATAGAAATATTACGTTTTCTTAGAAGTCAGTTAACAATAAAAGGAGATTAATTTCTGTACAAAAAAACAATTGATACAAACAATTGAATTTGTATAAAATATATAATATTATTGCACAAAAGAAATTTTAAAAATGATAATATTTAAACACAGCAGCATTTTATTATAATCTTACAATTGTAGAAAAGTAGTTCCTTTGAAAATGGAAATTGGTTAAAAATATAAAGAAGTGAATTGATTATATTAGGTATATATATGTGTATATATATTATATTTATAATCATCTTACATATTTTCTAGTAAAATATTATTTACATCAATTTGTACATACAACCGACCATTCTGGTCTTTTATGTAACAACATATACAGGTATGTATACATACATGTGTTATATTGTAAATATTTTGCAATATTTTATTTAATAATGATATGTTGGTGCATTGATAAAAAAATATTTGTATTAAAGATTTAAAACTATTTTTATAGACTTACTTCAGACATTGGTAGTATAAGGACATAATTTCATAACATAATTCATATTCTTGCATAGAAGGAAATATTGACTAGTACAGTAAATTATATAATAATTATTAATTTGTAATATAGAAATTAAATAAAGAATATCATTTAAACAAAACGCTTATAATTAGTTGATAGTATCATAAATTCATTCTATCATAGAACTCATACATATATAATACACAAATTAGGATACATACATGCATACAGACACATACAGATTTCTTTGAAAATCATGGAATATCAGGAAAAATAACTTCTCCTAAACCAAAAGAAATTAAAAAGTATTTTATTATATTGCACAATTCGAAGATTTAGTTTGAAGATTTTAAGTATTTTAATTCTGGCGCATGCTCTTTAAGTATAGGATCAAATGTACATTAGTGCATTATGTATTTAGATCAAAAAATATTTGCATAATGATTCTGAAAGATATGTTTTACGTCTGTTACATTAACATAGAAGATTAAGACTAAATGAAGAATATAATATCTATTTTCTTTCTACAACTCTTGAATACTCGAAAAACATTGAGAAACCAATATGTTGTGCATTCTACTATCTAATACTTAAATAGTATGTGCTAGAAATGTAGGTTTGAAATTTTCATTTTTGAAAATCAAGCTTTAGGTACAATTTTTCTATTTCTTTTGGTATGAAAAATTTACTTGTCTCTATCAACCTAATAATTATGAAATATTTCATATATACTTGAATGTCTAAAAAACGATATAGAAATAATATATTTATTTAAAATTTTATTTATGAGAATGGCTGGAAATGCACTAGATACGAATAAATTAGTCCAATAATATGAGAGTGCATGATATTTTTCGATTATGGCTTTAAATATTACAATTTTAGAATGAATGAAAAAATAGAAATAAATGAAATATGTATTTCCTATTTATAAAATAGAAAAATTTTTTTCTATTTATAGAAAATATATATTTATGAGCAAAAACTATAAAGAAATATATAAATTATGCATATCATAATATATTATTTACAGTTCCGTGGTAATTTCATCTTGTGGTCGGAAACCGAGAATTGTAAAGTCATCAATGAGGTATTCACGAGCAGGTGACCAATCTGATAAAATAGTATAGTTAGCAGCCTCTGTACTACTTTGAAATTCCCACTGAGGATTTAATTCACGATCGAGTCCATTTGCCTCGCATTCATCTATTGCACAAGTGGATTCTGTTAATGTTGCACCAGTATTGTATTTATGATTAAAAGTGGAAATGGCAAGTTCTTGAAAATGTGTATTCGAAGGTTTCAGTCGTTTTTGGTTATCATATACTAGTGGAGTTGTTTGTCCTATGCTAGATCCATTTGGACTAAGTTTCTCGTTATAAGCTCCAGAGCTGTTTTGCCCAAGACTGGAGCTCACAGGGCTATCTTTTATATATCCAAGACTGGAACTTGCAGGGCTGATACTTGATTTGTCACTTGCTTGAAATGTTGTAAGTGGTGCATTTGGTTGGAATGTAGTTAGATTGGTTGGAGCGGTTCTTGTTTCATAAGGCTGAGGTGATTGTGTGATTGTTACTTGCTGTGTTGAATTTATTTGGACGGATGCTGTTGGTTGTTGTAAGAATGTTATAAGTTGAGCCACCTTGAAGTATAAAATGTTATCTTTTAAATTTGGTACAGAATACATAATTTTTTATTGGTTTATGTAATTTCACTTAAAAGAAATTCTTTTTTGCTCATGCATATATAATTACTCCTTCAACATGCACGACTCACCAAAGTGTTTTAGAGACTTGCATGAAAAAAAGCAAAATTTAGAATAACAAGCTCTTTGGAATTCAATTTTTGTTTTTCACATAAGTTTTGAACCAAGAAATTAGCTTACTTCAGGTGAGCTGTGCCTTTTGTATCTTCTTAATAATCTCTCAGCCCATGAAAAAAGTCTTTGCCAATCATCTGGAGGAATTGGTATTTCATCGTCTCTCCTATTAATAAGAACCAGTATCCTTGCCAAATCCCGCAAAACTGGTCTGTAATTCATAATTATAATAAAGAAAGAATATATCAATTGATAGCTTATGCTAATTGCATAGTTATACCTATAGGCTTGTATTCCAACAGCACCATCTCCATTATTTCCTGAATAGTATAACTCCCTAACTTGCCTCCTCGTGTCATTGAGCATAGAAAGAAACGTGTTGCCTTCCCCTCTAAGCATTGCAAGATGTTTTAAAAATTCTCTTCTCTCTGAACTAAAACATAAATTAAATTATACTTTTAATATTATTCATTTTTAATCACACGTATAATACATTAAAGATATAGCAAAGAATACCTGTCTTCAAACTGTTGTATTAGCTTAGCAGCTTTTTTCTTTCTTCTATGTACAATTATAGCCCCACATAATATTATCAAAATACATATAGTTGCACCAGAAACAACTCCTACCAAAATGGCTACTTGACTACCAGTAAATCCAAACATATATCCTGTTTCTTTACAAATTTTGCCCATGTATTCATCTCTAGTTGACCAATCTGCAATATGACCTGGCGGACAAGTATCGACACAAGTACCTTGATGTAAAAGAACTGCACATCTTGCACATGTTCCATCTCTACATCTCTTGCAGCCACCTTGTCCTTCAATACATTCTGTAATCATAAAAAGTGTACAATAGTTCCTTCTATATAATAATAAATATTTAAGAATCAAATAGCTCAAAAAAATGTAATGGCTTTTTAATATTAATTAATGATATTAATATATTTGTAGTGCTACATTGTAGTGCTATTAACGATTTATTTTTAATATATTTCTACTTTAAATAATCCAATATAAATATTATTATCCATTTTACTAAAAACTATATTATCAAAGAACTATTGTAACTTAAACTGTTTTGTACTTCTAGAATAAAATGTGCTACTTTATGAATCTCGCGTAAGAGGGACGTAAGAAGAACGTGCAAGTCGAATTCTTGCGTTGATCAATGATCCATAGCCTGAAGCTGTGCCCCAAATGCTTGACACACATACTCGCCAAGTACCAATGTTTAAATATATGGAATGCTAATATAAAGTAATCTTTAATTACGTTATTTGAATCAAAAATGTCTTTTATGTCTAATATATTTGTCCCTAATGCAACTCTCTTTCTAATTGCAATTCCATTACATAATATAATTTTTTTAATTATTGTATTATTTATAAAAAATTTATATAATTTTTAAATTTTTGTTTCTGCTTTACATTGTTTTAAACCGCATTACTTATTAGATGACCTAACGAAAACTTTATAATTCTTCGTGGAGGTATGTATTCTAAAGAAGAAGAGCAATGACTCGTAATACAATGAAATAGAGTCCTCGTATCAGGTAGACCTTATGCAGTTGTGAGGGCCTATTAGTACGTATATGAGGAATGCGGTTGTTGGTTTCATGATTACGTGTTCAATCCGTTTCGTAGGGTAGCGGAAGGATCAACGATCACATTTTCCTCAGGTTGAAAACGTTATCTCGTGTTTCCACTTCTTTTGTCGCGTTCTAAACTTTGAATTCTCAAAATTATTTCATTCGATGTATAAACTCAAAAAGTTTACGTCGCTTGAGATAAGGTTTCAAAATATACACAGAGTAGAAAGCAAGATACATACGAAAATTCAATGATATTTCAATAAAAAATTTAGTTTAGTCCAAATTTATTTTAGTTTATTTAATTTAGCTCAGTATAACAATGTATTAACAAGTAACGATAGTACGATGATAAACAAATTAAATATTCAAAAAACATTTCCAAATTACATAGTTTTGTAGAAAATTAAAATAAATATGCGACATGTTTGACAATGAAAGGGTTGAAAAGTATAAATAGAACTTAATATGAAACAATGCAAAAAATTCTTCTACTATATATAATAGGGTGTAGACAAAGTAGTAGATATTTAATGAAATAGGTGAAACTTAACGTAGCATAGAATTCACATATCGATTCTAAATACTTATATTTAGTTAGTTGATTGTTTCGAGCATGTGCAGAAACAATACCGAATTTTGTCAATAACTTCACGATTCAAATATGAATTCCAACGCAATTAGAAATAGAAAATTTGCACTATACATGATACATATTATCCAATACATAATAAAGCTGAAAGTAAAAATTATATAGCAATTAATCTTACTTAAAATATTATTTTTCTTTAATTTAAGGCGTTAAAGAATGCTATAATAAAAAAAAATATTGAGATTTGTATGACGAATTTTGTTTCATCAATTTTATCGTACAAAAGGGGGTTAACGACAAAGAGGGTTAAAAAAAATATTTTTAAATGACACGTCGCGCAAGCTGGCAAAAAGAAAACCAGAAAATTCAAAACGGTTCCAGTATTACCAGTTTCTCTGAAGCAAACAGATCTTTAGTTCGTACTTGTACCGATAGTTAGGTGAGAAAACATCTTTTAAAGTCCCTTTGATATGCAAATGATTACAAGGTGAAGTAAAGCAAAGGAAATTTCTCGTAGATGAACATTAAAGAGTTCCTTTGTTTGGTTATTCAATTTCCTATCTACACGTGAATATTTTATTCTGTATTTAGTTTAAATTTAAGTCTGTTCCGTCAAATACGCTTTTAGATTTCTTACCTTAAATGTAATTTGATTATATTTTACACTATCTCGACTTTTGTTTCTGGTAGCAGTTAAACATATTATATTCATTATCATTCATATGTTTATGGATATAAACACAACCATAACCATTATATACAAATTTTTATAAATTCTTTAACACGTTTCTATAATTAAGTAATATATATATATATATATATATATATATATATATATATATAAATCATTTTTATATTTAGTAAATAAATTCTTTCACGTGTTCATTAAAATATAAGTAAACGATGGTAAAGAAATTTCATTTCAACAGAATTAAAATAATTAGAATGAAATTAAAGTAATAGACAAAGAAAGAAAGAAATAGTAGATGATATGATTGGGTATGTATTCGGAATTCTAACAGCGTTAAGCGTATCATCTTGGTGGTATACTCGTGGAAGTTGTACGACTATAAAACTGCAATCCAATGAAGGGTATATGCCCCCAATGAATCAACGTATAGTCCACCTGACTAGCAGGAAGTACCATTACTGGTCAGGTGAAACTTTTCAACGATCCGCGCACGGCATTCCCCTCTTGTTGCTATTGGCGCACTACTCGTAACATCAAGTGTTGGTGATTTACCTTGGAGGAGGTTCTCAACCTCTAGAGATTAATTAAGATACTCATTAATGTAATTATGCACGATAAGAAAGTGGCGTTCGACCAGAATCAGTTGTTTACCTTGATTATTTTCTTATTTTTCATTTTCTCCCCTTTATTTTCACTATTTTCTACTATCTTCCACATAAAAAGTGAACTGGCGCAAGTTAAGGGAAGTAAAACGAGTAAATTATCGTATAAACAAATGTTACTAGCAAATGAAGGAAACAGAATTTTCCTTTTTGGTACATCGTGGAATTTTACACAAATCATCGGCAACTGTGTGTACTTTCACTTTTAAGGAATGTTCGATTGTATTCGAATGCAAAAATAATAATATGGCCTCTTGCAACGAAATTATCGCTTTCTAACGTTTTTACGCCGACTATCCTGTAGTTTCTTAAGATTTCCGTTGTAAAACGATAACAGATATTGTTACAGCTCTATTACTTTTAATGTAGTTTTTAGATTCAACGTGTTTTCTACTTTCACAAAAGTGATTTTACAACTATTCCTCTGTGTGCGCGGCATTCGTATTTTGATAGCGCTATATCACGCTGCGATAATCAATAATGCAATTATCGTTTATTCTGATTTTCGTGAGATTATTTTTAATGATAGAAAATTGCACGAGCTGAACGTCTGTAAGAACTACTTCGATGAATTCATCGCTGTAAAGAGCCGAAATATTTGTCGAAGAAGCGATCATGAAACTATCCAATAAATGATGAAATTTCAGAAAAGAAATTATATATTAATGAGAGTCACTGCAAGGACGTTGAGAGGTCGGTAAGCTAAAGCAATGAGTCTATTGCGAAATCGAAACTCGCGATATACAAGATGCAATCGGTGAACTCGAATGTTTAGCCTTTTCCTGTACCGGATGCACGAGGGAAAGTCAAAAGAGTAAAGGAGATTCTTCATTCTTCGATCCGAAAAACCAAGTGAAAGTGCTAATAATTAATCTATAGACAAATTCAATCAATTCATTAGCTCTTCGACGATTGTGAGCTACAAAAGAAACGATTACTGTATACTGTGAATTCATATATAAAGTTCATTATCGTCGATTTTCATGTCATTTGGTGCGTAAAAAGAAAGTATTTTCATATGAAATAATGGAAAACGAAATAACTTCTTAATTTCAAATGTATATGATGAATTCGTGAAGTTTTCGTTACTTTCATTACCATCATTTTTCATCATTTCTCAAGTCAACTGGTTCGAATAGAAAAAGTTCTGTATGACTTCAAGAAGATTTTAACGAGTCACGCCAAGTTAACAAGTCAGAATTTTTTAACGAAGAAGAAATTATAAAATTTGTAGAAATTATAGAACAATATTTGAAAAATTATTGTAAAATGCAAAGATTAATTTCTTAAATGTTTCTTTGAATTTTTTTTAGGACTTCCCAGATATAAAACAAATTTCTGCGTAGTTGTTAACTGGATGAAATTCCAAATTTTTTTATTTGGAATAAAGGAAAAAGTATCGCGAGCAACGGTTTCACTAGAAAAATTTTCTTACGATAGATCTTGATATTCGCGATGTTTCCACAGTAGAGAATCAGAATGTGGAACGATTTAAATGTTAGAGGTACATCATCGCGTATAATTATACGGTGTTACGGTAACAGTTTTAAGGTTTTATTATTTTCATGTGTAATCTGCGGCCGAGATTCGTGTTATTAGGTTACTCGAGAATTGACTACGGACTACTTCGTGTTTCATTAATTCGGGGAACGATTCAACGATTGTTAATTTAAATGAAAGCATAATAGCTTTAGTGTAATGATTTTTTTATGAAACATTCCAATAACGATTCCTTTAATTACAGGTTGTTTCAGAATAAAATGTAAAAGATTATGAGAAATTGTTCAGGAAGTCGTATTAGTTATATGTAATAAGTTCCACTGTTCTCATACTAAATGAGATAGTAAGTTTAATATAGGATGACCTTTAACTCTTTGCGTGACTAATGAAATTTTAAAAATTGTTTTAAAAGTGCCTATTTTTTCTCAATCACATCTATTGGAGCCTATAGTTCGATACAAGCTTCTGTTGAGAGAAATGAATTTTTATTGCTAACAGATCAATTAGGTGGAATGATTTTTCAGATAGTTGTTTAATAGTTTCTCGTGTTTGAATTTTGTGCGACAGAAGGAAAAGACAGAATTTTCTGATGGAGTTGATAATTTATAATGTCTACGGTATATTTTCAATAACGTCTAACTAAGCAATTAAGTGTTCCACGTTTAATTTGCAAATGGTTTATTCCTGTTTTCGGACATTTTAGCCTGCATGAAATCCATTAAAGCGACCAATTAGCACGAAGGAACGGAGTGTCGTGAAATTAACGAGCACAATTGGTAAATGGAGCCGGATAGCAAGCAGATGCTCGTGACTGGCGCGTGCGTACGCGCGTTTACGCGTCTAATCTGACATAAAACGCGTAGAACAAGCGGCACTGTGTCAGCAGCATCTTTTCCATAAATATCCGGCAATGGCCGTTCTTCCAGTTTATCGCGACTGTTCATCAACGATTGCCGTCCAAATCTTAATTGTTTTAACAATGAAAAGAATTTATGGTAGCGATAAGCGTTATATGAGATTGAATAAAAAGTACATATAGTAAGTTTTGCTTGTTACATTGTTCAAATGGACGATTGTTACATATCTGAAACTTTCCCTTCTTCTTTCTTATGCAGAAATGTATTTGTACTGTCGTTGTAAACGATTCTTCGTTTCTAATATTAAAATATCTCGTCGACATAATTTTAAAATTTTTATCGAATTATTAAAATTTGTATGTCAAAATGTAACACATTTTTAAAAATTAAATGCAAATTATAATAAAAATATCAAATTATATCGTTTACTAATATAGTTTCACTATATGCCAGAGTTTCACAATGAAGATGTTTTATACCATCAGAGTATTAAACACATCATTGTCCTGATATGTCTTGTAACATAGGTAAATTCGAAATTCTATCTAGAAATTAGCATCTCTATTAAGAAACTTCACGTTGTTAAATTTTGAACAGTCATTACGCTTTACTGACATCATGCACGGTAAGTTCACTTATGCCACTGTATTATCGCATAAATGCGTTACGTCACTGATGCAACGCTTTTGTTCAACGATCTGACTGACGATCATCGTGTTCTTTCAACATAAAAAGGAAGAACGCTCATACGTAAGTACTATATGCATATGGATATAATCGAGTTGCTGCCAATTAAATTTTCATCCTTCGATTAAACGGATCATTAATAGACATTATGCAACTTAATTATAGCAGATTTTTTAGAGAAATTTCCAAGAAGATGAAAGAGGAGTTTTGACGAGCTATTCGATGGAACAAAATAAGTGAAACTTACTCTATTTTGTCAGTAGTTTAAACAACGATACTCTGTTATTAAAGAGATTATTTAATATACATTCTTCCGACTCGATAGTTAAACGAATTATCGCAACTGAAATTGTTTGTAAGTTTTTGTGCAACTTCCTGATGTGTAAAATAGAGAAGTAGATCATCGAAGCAATTTTTATGCATTTAAAAATAGTTAAACTTATTTCCAAACATTCGAGAGCCACATAGAAAATTATATTATATTAAACTGAGTCAGAAACAAGTAACGTATTTTTTTAGTCAAGCTTTTCGTCGTTTTTTGACAACATGTAAATTTCATTAACTTTTATCGGACCGCTGAATTGTATCGTGACACTAGGACAAAGAATGTAAAACTCACTTTCCAGTATTTCATGCGAATTCGCATCAACGATCGGTGAGCATTGGGAGAAAGTTTTGGTCTTTTATATTTCAGGCTAACATTTCGTAGAATTACATTCTACGGTTTTGCCTAGTTGCAGAATGATCCGTATCTTTATATTTTAACCGATTATCCTTTCCGGCAAGGAACATAGTTTACGTAATTTCCATGTAACTATAAATTTACATGTTAGAAAATGTATCGTTAGTTTAGAAGAAACGTACTTTTCGCTTGAACAATTTCTAGTCGTAGGAAAAGTCGCTTTCTGACGTGAAGAGTAAAAAGGAATTATCCTCATTCTTTTTATAGCAGAACAATTTTAGAATTCAGTTAACCTCGTATTAGCGAAATTGCCCTTTTATTTGATCTCGGGACTGGCGTACATATGTACTTTTCCACCTTCTTCGTAATTTTATAAATATCGAAAGTTATTAGAATATCGTTTGCCTTAACGGTAGCTTCCACAAGACTTTGTCAGCTTTTTACCTAACAAGCTCTTTTCACTTTCTGCTACTTTATAGAAAAACGTTCCGTTTTAGTCAAAAATAGCGTTAAAGTAAAAGAAGTTGACAAAAATATATTTGTCGCGTTTCTTTACTGTGATCTCGATATAACAAAAAAGAAGAAAAGAAAGCCAACAATCGTCATTGATCATTGGTTTAGAGAGCATCGCTAAAAGTAACCCAGTTTTGATCGCGCACGACTTCGTTTTCGGCCAATTGGTGAAAGAGAAATTGTCATTTAGCCGAGTACAAGAGCTTTCCACATACCCACGGTCAATTTAGCTATCTAGAACGACAATCTGCATCATTGCCAAAGTAGGAACCGAGTTCTCTCTCCTAAACGTTTCCTCGTTGCGGAATCCGTTCCCGTTTCGCAAAGTGGAAGTTCCTCGGTCACCGTGCGACAATCAATGTCTAAACCAAGAGAAACTTCGTGAGATCTTCAACTAGACTGTGAAATACTTGGTGAATTGATATAATTAAACGCTGTCACGCCATTTACATCGGTCCATGCTAATTGCTAGCTGTATTTTGTGAAAACGTACAAAAGATTTCAATGCAACGACCGTGTATAATCATCATAGATGGTAACCATTGTTAGTAACGTCTTTGTACTATAGTGAAAACGGCTAAACGATACGTAAATTAAAAGAGACGAAGAAATTACGCGTTGATCAATATCATAAAGGTATTCGTCGGTTCTGTGAAGATACCAGAGAGTGTGTACGATTTGTATCAAAGAAATTAAAATGTATGGGGCTATTTGAAAAGATACGTAAGGCAAAGAAAACGAGCCTTTACCTAGATACGTATTTTACGTTATAAAAAGTCTTTAAAAGGATATTGTAATAAATGTATTAAACGCCTACGTGAAATTAAGAGAATCGGAAATTTTAAATTTGTAATTGTCTTTTAGTAATAGAAATCTCATTTTGTACGAGGAAAGAGAACACTGACTTCTTAATACCATTGTATAGAAGCATGCTGAAAACAATCATTTACGATCCTTCGCTTAAATTAGCTTCATTAACCGAAACTTTTCGAAACTTTCACTGATTATTGTTTTGATAAAATAACATTTCACTAGAAGATTTTATCAAATCCATATTACATTGTTGAGATGATTATCGTATCGAAATTTGCAAAAACAGAAGGAACATAAAATTAATTAGGCACGTGAAAGTAGAAAATTCTGCGGAAATATAATTCACGCTTTAACCAATACTCTTTTAGACGACAAAATATAAAACATATAAATAATTCGATATTTGTGTAAGCGTTACTGTTTACGAAAGTAAATAGATTTATAATCGATCGAACGTTGACAAAGATACGTATAGTTAATTAAAAGTTGACGAAAACCGCGCAAGTAAGAAATAACTTTTGTTTCTACGTTCATAGTGGTCACGTAAAGTTTCCCCTGTTTGGCAAATCTCGATACAACGTTGTAAAGCGATACTTAGGAACTAGCTTTCGGATTTCTTTGGCACCAAAATGACGAGATTACTGTGGTACCAGGAAGCGACCAAATTCTATCGGAATCCTAATCGTGTCGTTGTAGTCGGCTAGCCTCGATTGAGTACTGCACGCATGACTAGAATATAACAGTATACGTACATTGGGATCTCGTCGTTCAATTATCATTTTAAAGCGACAGAACCTTCGACAATTATTCTCATTCGTGTATGATTTTGTTGAAAACGGCTGGTTTGGCAAAAGTTCTTTAATTAAAAGTACAACGCACGGAAACCTAGTTTTTACGCTATTTTTCTTTACGATTACGAAACGAACGAAATCTAGATAGAAAATCGCTTCTATATTTACTAAACGTTAACGTTTCTACTAAATATTAATAAGAAATAAAAATTCTGCATATTGCGCGCATCCTGTGTCCACTCGCACCATGAAATGTCCCATGAATGCATAAAGATCATCGATCTAATTTATTATGCAACGTAACGTCACTCGAACGATCAACGCAAAAGGATAGACGCGTTTTGGGTCCGTTGACCGGTGGTATCGTCGCTCGAGTTTCTCGTGTTTGTACAAATAAGTAACTGTACATCGGGATTTACTTGCGTGGTCCCCGAAGCGAGCGGTCTCGATGCCGCGCCGCGAAGAGGGAAAAAGAGGCAGGTCGCGCACCGAGTATTCATTCTCCGAGGAAACCAGTCATTACGTAACTTAGTTAATGCCAAGACCTATCCCGGCACCACAGAAATGTACAGTTATAACTCGTGGCCCGATCCCGTGAAATAATAATAAGTAAAACGCAGGGAGGGGAATGGAGCGAAGAATGAGAGAGACGTCGAAGCTAAGAAGGAGAAGAACCCTCGGGCATTGTCGCGTAAAATGCACCGGTGACCTAGCAACGTTGTCCGCATAACAATGAATCCGCATCCCGCTTCACGTTTTCGAATTCATTTTCTCCGGGTATTTGCTTCGCTACGCGAGAATCCGCTTGCCGGTAAATCGAGAGGGGAAACGCACAGGTGTAAGCTTGAATGGCCTGGAGGTGTTGAAAAATGTTTACCAGCTGATTCGAGGATATTCACATACACACATTTCCCGTCATATGTAATCGGTAGATCGCAGATGTTTATGCGTGTATGAGAAATTTACTAGTGGAAAAGCGCACGGAATAGACACAACACGCGGAGATATATAAAATATCCGAAGTGCAGTGTTCAGCGTAACATTTGGTAGGTGAAACAGATCTCTGCTTAGCTTTCATTCTTTCCAGTTGTGTTCATAAAGATACGAACTTGCATAAACGCTCTGGTAGTCAGAATCTTGATGCGTTAAAGCCTCGTTCGGATTAATCGAGTTACACGAATTTAAGAGACTTTACGAGGAAGAGGATGGAAATTTGATAAGATATTTCATGTCAAGTAAGTCATATAAGTAGAGATAAATTTCTATCGAGAAATTGCACGGAGTTGAAAAATGTTTTTAAGCATGTACATGTATATGTATACGTACTTCCGGTCATAAGTACATAAACAGAATCTTGATGCCATTAAAGCCTCGTTCAGATTAGTTCTTTGAATTCAAGCGACTTGACTGATGCCAAGCGATATGACTAATGAGAAGAAAGACGGAAGGATGAAAGGATGTTTCAAGTTAGTTAACAATGTAAGCAGAAATAAAGCTTCGTTAAGATTTCAAATGATCAAATAAAAAAGAAAGACAGGTACGCGTTGATAAAGTGGTTTCAAATTGCTTGACTTCAGATAATAATAATAAAAAAAAAGAAAAGATACTAGTGAAAGTATAATGAAAGATGATGTTGATACAGTAGGTCGAAAAAAAAGAAAGAATAAAAGGCTGCATATAGATATATCTTTTAGCGATATATCGTTATGAGGAAAATTCCGATGAAAGAACAACGTATTTCTTAATGAACGTATACGTTCTTCCATTCACACGACACCGTTACACGTATACAGAATATCGGTTAAACTGTACTTTCAAATATGGGTAACGATCTTCGGAATAGATTCACAGAACAGAATCGGCTCGTAATCCAATGGCGTCGTTCGCATAACAATTGCAAACACCTATTATGGATGCATACATAATTTAATAGCTTATATTTTTCTCAGTTCAACGAGAGATAATTCAATACATTGCTAATTACTATCAATCATTACTATTCATTAGTAATGTAAACTTTGAATAATTTCAAGTATGTATTATTTATATGTATAACTGAGAAGTGTTTGAAACATCTCTTTTTTATAGATAACTTACTTTTCATTTTACGGATACGATTATTTGTCATTTATTGAATAAATTAAATAAATTATAATTATTTTTATGCCAGCTTAACTTCTTTTCGCTACTTTTGTAATTCTGATCCTACATTTAAGAGAGTTCTTCGCTAATTGTAATCGTAAAAGCTATGTTTTTTTATCTACTTCGCGCTATGTAAAGCTACATCAAACTATGTATTTACCTGCATACGATATTTTCATTCGCGAAATACTAAATTTACAATTTATGTTCCAAATCGAGATATTCAAAGGTAAATCGCCTGTTAATATAGATCGTCGATACTTGAAAAGTAGATCATAGATTAATAATTTCTCGCAGAAATTCGAGGCAAACGTTATTTTATTGCATCGCACGAGTATTGTATTTCGAAACTGTTCTCAGCGAATTAAAGTTCTTTATAGCAGGTAACGAGATAGCCGAGGATAAGAGGAACGGAAAATGACGAAGCGGTAGACTGAAGAAGGATGCAGATGTTCCACTGACGATGAGTTACCAGAGCCGAGACGGAAGTTGTCAGGCCGGATGCCGATAGTAAGACTGCCTCGGTGCCTCGTAAAAACCTGCATTTGGACGATAAACTTACTGCTTTCTTTAAAGGAGAATCACTCTGTCGTACACATGTCAAATTTTGTGTCTTCATGTTCCGTTACGAACCTGCATTTCATCGTGATAACTTTTTCTCGCGATAATTTGCTGAATTACATTCGACTATCGCGCAAAAACTTATCCTAAACTTTCTTATCGATAAAGCTTTCATTCCAACTTTGCTATAAAAACCATTAACTATAAAAACTCAAAATTTTAGTACAAAGTAATATAAATGACATTTAGTGGTATGTTTCCTTTATACCTTCAGTAAAACTGTTATGCATTTTATTAAGAAAATAAAATAAGAAAAAAATAGTTTGAAAAAGAAGTTTGATTTTTCGATTATTCTCTTTGGTATATCGGCTATGTTCCTTATATTGCTTTTTGTAAATTGCGGTCATTATTTTCCCCGATGCATCGGCTATTCTCTGAAATGTTTTGCTTTATTATTTTTTGATATTTTTTACAGCTTTTGCCCTGCGGTTGACGTGTATATCGTTGCTTGATTTTACCAGCGTACCCCCTAAGGTATTTTTGAAACTAAACTCCGCAGTTAATAGTTCAAAGATTGAAGGAAAAAACTAGACATTTTTTGAGAAATTACAGTCACAAGAAACACGTGGATAATTTTGCGTACACAGATATCATCAACCAACTAGCTCACTAACTAAGATGGTCACAAATCACAAATCCAACGATCACAGAAAAGAACAAACAACGAGAACACTTAAACAATGAACGCACTTGCCAGCACTGTACTTCCAGAATAGTATGCGTGATACTTCGACTAAAGTCAGTCTCGCATGGGATCGCATAAACGTTCAAATATATTTACATTGTTCGCTTGTTCAACTCGGGACCATCGGAATCATATACCCGTACTAGCCTGTAGGTAGATGAACAGTAAGAAAGAAAGAGAGAAAGAAAAAGAAGAATTCCGCGTTGTACACGAGTTGTGGATATACATACTTGGAAAATGCGGGTCTTGTTACGTGGGTAGGAGTTAGTTTGCCCTGCACCCAGACTCTGATGGATCAGGCTAGTTTCGTGGAAGAAAACGGTACCTTGGAAAATCAAATGGTAGTTCGGTGCGGAGACTACTGTTCCCACTTCCCTTTCTACCAGCAGCTCGCCGCATCGAAAAAGTCTAGATTCCGCTTACCTACGGTGCCTTCGAGATCGAGTATAGTTCTAGATAAGAAACCACCGCTTGACCTTAACGAACCTGCTAGAACTCCAGTTAGGACTGACTAGTCTTTCGTTTGATCGTCGAGCGATGATTAATTGGAAGGCTCAATGGAAAAGTAATACAAGAGAATTTGTTTATGAAACGAGGAAAAATTCCACAAAAGTATCTTTACATTCGATAAATAGAATTATACGTTTACTTCGTTTAATCATCGAGTAAGGAAACGATACAACGATAAATGACATAATTCCCTAATATTTATAATCTTCGTAATCTAGAATTCTTGTTTGCCGACTCAACGTTGACCTATGTACAGGAAATTACAGCTATTTTCTGGTCTGATTTCTAAGTGGATCTAAATTATTTCTTATGTTATTTCCTTTCAACTTCACGGAACGTAGTAACAGCAAGTATCGGAGTCCGAAGTACTTATTAATCCCACAGAATCTGAATGACATTTATTTTCGTTTCGATATTATCAATTGACGCAGGGACAATTTTCAACCAATTCAATAACGATCGTAATACAACATATTATTCTTGATCCGTGAATTATGTACTTACAAATGCGTACGCGCACTCGCTGATTTAAAATAGGAGTTCTGACCTGGTTGCACCGGGTATGTAATTTCTACGGCACTGGTGCACGCAAGTAATTCAACTGGTGATACGTAATTGCTTTAATTAAAGTATCCACGGTGGTGTAAAGATTTAGTGGAGTGAAATAAAATTCAAAAGGTAAAATGTATAATATAACGGAATAAACAATTTATTTCAAAGTTTATTTCAAAGCGAGAATCTAAAAGAACGACAATTTGTTCTGGATAGAACATTAAATAATAATGTACTCTAGTAGTTAGAAAAATTCGACTTATCGTTGAATGAAAACCGATCCTTTTAATTAAAAAAGAAAACCGTTATACCGTTAAAGTATGGAAAGAATCGTCTTCTACGGTTATACTCTGTATTAGGAACGAATCGTAGAGAGTATCGACGCATATGAAACAATAATTGTAAAACGACAGTCGCACATGGTTCTACTAATTAAAAAAGCTCTGGAGTAATCTTTTCATCTAAATGATAGCTATGGTACTATATTAAGCACGCTTCGCTCACAGGATGCCACCGCTTATCGGACTATCAGCGATCCACTGATGGCACGTGTATATGATGGAAGACTAAACGTACAGTGCTAACCACGGACATGCTCGGTGAATTAGGGGGGCAATAATTTTCCGACGAGAGAATGAATCATAATGTGCCAGGAAAATGCACTTGCTCATTAATTGACGAATTATTGCAAAATTTTATTACAAAACGTATCGAACAATCGTAGAAAATATTTAACTCGCTATATATATATATATGTATATATATATATATATACATTTACATTTATTTACATTACACTTACATATATACATACATATTTCCTGCCATATACGTACTTTATTTTATTTCTTTTTGATCACACCATATTCGATATTCCATTATACCAGGATCAAACGACTTATCGCAAGAGAGTGTTTTCTAATGCTAATCATCGCCTGAATCGTTGCTCGTCAATTTTTTTTTACTACTAATGGAATATATAAAATAGATGAACTAGGAAAAATATAAAGAAAAAATGTAGAAATTGCATGTTACTTTCTGCGCATTAAAGAATCGAAAATAATTAACGTAAGTTTTTTTTGACTAATTTCTAATAATTTAACAAAGTTTTCATGCATTTACGAAAGTAGATTTACGATAGAACGTTCTATATTTATTTTAGAAAGATATAATAATTATTGAACAGATTAAATCGCAATTTTCATAAAACTTGTCAATGCTTCCCAACTTCATAATGTTCTTTGAAATTTATTACTACGATCGTATACTATGTATAATCAAAATATACTTTAAACTATTAGACATCATAAAAATTACTTTATGATGAAACTTGTTAGTTAGTAACGCATCGAGCGCTGAGGCACTGTTACGATAGAAATTACCAGTAATTTAGTCGGTACAGATAACTAGTAGGTACCTGCTTTCTAGTTGTAATGTGATATAAAAAGTTGCAAGTATTTACGTACAAGTTTCGCTTTCATCATAACTACAGACAATCGCAAATACATAAGAAAAAACGAACACGAAATATCATCACAACTACGATAATGCTAAACTCCGTTCAACGTTAGATATATTAAGAAAGAATAACGATAAATTCACCAGGATTAATTATAATTCTTGCAATGAGCGCGCAGTTAAACATCTCGCACCATTACCTCACTAAGTAAAAATTCAAATATTATTACGTTGAATAAACGTGTGGCGTTTCTTAAGAAATACAGGTGTCTCCTTTCGAACGCATGGGCATTTATTCGTATTTCAATTGTGTCTACAGATAGACGTATTATAAATATCATATATTGTTCAAGGCAATAAAGTAAAATACCTATGTATTTAGTATGCAAAATGATTATAGAGAAAAGGATACGAGGATTTGTAATACTCGTTAAGTGTGAAACTCTTCGCTGAAGTATAGTTACTTTATTATGAAACTAATCAAGAAAATTGTTGAATACGACGCGAAGAAAAATACTGAACAGTGATGTCTGTTAAAAATATACAAGATTACAAAATTGAAATACGCAATTGAAATTAACGCTACTGATAGGACAGTAGACACCAAGTAACTTGGCATCATTATTTTATAAATATTTCTTATGTGTTATTACATAATATTGCAACGTAACATAATTGTAACTCTTGATCTAGAGATGAAAATCTTTATAGGTGACGTTAATTAAAATGTCTGTAGGAAGATTACAGAAAGGAAAAAAGCTATTACACCGAGGCAAAAGAAATTGCGCCATCGCGAGATATCTTTTATTTAACAAGGTATACGTCTCTCATTGTGCCCTAGAATTGTCTGTTAGCTCCGATTTAGCTTAAAAATAACAGTCGAACAGAGAGAGAAACCTAAATAAATAAACGTTCAATTTCATTTTTGCACGCTTCGCGGAAAACGAACGAACGTTTCATCAGATAAGATGCACGATGTTTTTTATTCTTCATTAGGGAAAGAACGTTACGACCAATAATTAACAGTAGCAAATTACTTAGAAATGTTTTACCTAAGTACATAATCGTTTCGATAATCTCTGCGATTTGTAAGAATTAAATATATGTCCCCTATATTGTACAAATATGCATCGTAAATATAAATTATAATACATTATGTAACAATTATGTTGCAATAAGCATTTTCCTTTTCAACTTTACGTAACCAATTTCCATTCGAAAATTTTACACTCCCGTATATATTACCATAGAATTAGGTAAAAATTATTCCATATTTCACATCTGACGAAATACTTACGCGTTTTAAGTACTAAGATTTTCATTGGAACAGTGACGTTGGTGTAGGTGCAAATACTTTTCGTGCGTACCTTTCACTATCCCTCTTCTACTTTGCATGTTTTCACGTGCTCCTCAAAAATCCATTGCGTTCCTTCTACGTTCTACGTAAGTAGGATGTAGGTATTACGATCACACCTCCATTATGAATGAAATTTACGAGTAAACTAAATAAAACGACTAAAATGTATATAAATGTAAATTTTTATTCCTCGTTATAATAATCAAATTTTTAATTACGACGTAATTAAATTATCGACTATAAACATTCTTTCACATCACCGTATACCAAGTAAATATCATTCCTTCGAAAAAATTACCAAGTCACTCTCGCGCTTAGACTTGATAAATATTAACTAGGAGAATTCGAATTACAAAAGCTTCGAACATTATACGGGATGAATAACGAATCTCTAAAATAATATCATGAACCTGTTAAGGAATTCAGCGAAAGTTATGAGCTCAACCGATTAATTGGTATGTGTCCAGTGGAAACAATTAGCATGACTGATGAATTCATATAGACTGAATAACGAAACTATTCGGACACTGGATTGAATTTATCATTCAATAACTTAATTGCTATTTAATTTATGAAAGTATACTTTCACATGTTTATTCGTGTATGTGTGTATATACAATTGTGCACAAGTGAAATATACCTCGAAGAAAAAACCTACGCCAGTTTTAAACTACGTTGTTTAAAGAGTTGCTAGTACATATCTCTTTGAAATTATCTCGGTTTCCTGAATGATTCATGGTATGTAGAAGATTGAAATGAAAATTTTCAATAAGTAAACATATGTACAACTATGTTAGAAGTGACGGCAAATGTCACGATTTGCTTCTAGAAGGTTTCACGGAGGCACTTCCATCCTAGAGCTATGGCTATACCTTTCCCCTGCATCTACGCTCTTTTGCCCGGTGGTGGTCCGTCCTGGTCAGGGCCGGTGAGCACAGCCTTCTCTAACCTAGAGCCCGTACACAACCGAGTTCCAACTACGTAAAAACGATCCTCGTCTCCTTTCACTTGCACAAACAAGCCAAACATCGGTTTAGTATCATTTGGCTTGATTAATGGCACACCTCTATTACTGAACTTCTTTACATCTTTTTTTTTGTCTTTTTTTTTTAGAACATATAATTCGCTATTATTCAATTGAAGGAATTACAATAAGAATTTTTGTAAAATTTGTAATTAATTGACAATACTAATCTTTTTAATTCTTATCTTCGATAAACGAGAATTTCTATGAACATTATAGAGCTGAAATTTTTGTATATTTTGTAGCAACGTTAATAACATAAAACATAAATTTTATAGAAACATTACACAAATAATTCACAAATAATCGTAGTTAGGATCTCAACGAAATTTACAATTGTGATAACAATAGTATTTTGAACACCTTGATTAGCGCGCTCGAACTCATTCGGCTGATTTAAGCCTTCCTAACTTTATCCTAGAAAGTTATTTAAAAATAAAATATATTGACGCCCTATAAATTCTTTAGAAAATCTAAAGATAATTCAGTTATGAAAACAATTAAGATATCTCGTGAACTCATCAATTTTCAAATGCTTTACTCCAACACTCTTATAATGACAAAATTGTTTGTTATTAAACATGTTAGAAATAAAATCTACTATGCAGTGAGTATTAGAATGTCTGAGAATGAAAAAAAATGAGAATGAAAATGAGAAAAGCTCTTAAGAACATAACAATGTTTAAAAAATACTTGCGAGTAAGTATTTTGCGTAGAATTAGACTCTAAGTTATATTCATTGAGATTTCCTATTAAGATCATAAAATTTATATATCGATAATTTCTTTATTACTGCAATATAAATTTTTTAATTACAAGTTTCTTGCTATCACTTTGTTAACATTTCAGAATAAAATAGGAAACAGAAGGTAAGAATGTGGATTACTCAAAATTTTTCTAAATATTGAAAATGTATCGACAGTTTAGATCACACAAATACAGATATGTTACACATATTTATTGTTTAAAAATTCTTATTTAAATACATATATTTCTATTTAATTATTTTTAAATGTAAACATCCTTTTATGAAAATAATTATTAATAAATAATTCTACGAATAATTGTTAGCATGACAACACTACAATGAACACTAAGGAAACAGGGTTGATATAAAAGGAGGATTTCTGGTATAATGCGCCTACGAACTCGCAAGCATTGTACGACAATTAGCTTCGAGATGAACTGGACTCGATTACTGTTGCGTTTCATAGGTATGCAGTGAAAAAGAATACTTTCATGATATAAGCATAGTAACGCAATACAAACTAATACTCGAATTCATTAGTTACATAAACAAAATTTAGTCAAAAAGTACAATCTAAAAATGTAATTGTATACTTTGTAACATGGAAAATTTAGTTTAAATTGAAATTTTATAAACAAATTTAAATTTCTTTAAAAAAAATTAAAATTCAATTATGGATTATCATTTAAAAAATAACAGCCAGTATGCAGTGTTGACAAACAATTAATTTATCTTTTAAGCTTACTAACTTAAGTGTTATGAAGTGGATCTGACGGAAAGCAAGGGCGCCAAAATATTAAATGTCAGTAAACGAACGTAAGAATCAAGTAGATTAGGATAACCACGTGTGCTTGATGTTTGGAACACCATAATATAGATATACAGAAGATTTTTATTACCTTGTAATTCATTATCAGCCCGCGTATAATCCAAAATGCAGGAGAGAAGTGCCGCACTAAACTTCACTAGCGTTGGTAAATTACCCATTTTGAATCGACATAATTTCTATGTCGATGCAAAAGTTACAAAACTTCATGAAAACTCAAACACCATACAATCACCACACAACACGTCCATCTCTCACCGTAGCCAGTAGCATACTGAAGAAACTAATCCTACATCCTACTAGAAAGTGGGAAGTGGGAAGACTTTCTCGTACCCTGACCAATGACAGGAAGATTAAAACCATTGATATATTGGGGATAAGACATACAACATTGCATGCCTTTCTTTGAATTTCAAGATGGCGCATTGAGCGCGACGTATGACTTCGCACAAACATTCAAATAAAATATTCTATTTTTACAACATCTGTAAATGAACAATTGTTTACTATTTTAAGACTCTGTAATAGGCCATGAAATTTTGCTTAGTTCATATTTGTATTATGAAAAAATTTAAGTAAAAGTGATTAAAGGTATTACCACCTATAATTAGATTATTACATTCATTTTAAATAACATGAAAAATAAAATAAAGTAGGTTTATTTTATTACTATATATTTTTATTAAAAGAATATTAATTCGTGATATATAACAGACCATAAAATATTTGCTATTATGCACTACAGTTCTACTATGAATTATTATAATTTAAATACCAAAAGTAAAATTAAATAATTTGAAATTAAAATTAAATGCTTGCTAACATAAAATTTTGCAAATCTCTTTCGAAAACAAATGTATTGTATTATAGGATTTCAGTTTTAAAATAAATTTCAAATATTTCTGTAAAACTTAGTGTCTCTTTTATTAAAAATATTTTTCGCAGTTTATTTTTGTCCTCAAATTATTTTTGATTCAAATAAAATTACCTAATAAGACAATTCTATATCTATTTCTATCACTAATTCTTAATATCTTTTTCGCGACATTATTGCATATAAAATAGAATATCTGCATTATTTTTTTAGATGCCATAAAAAAAACTATAATTCATTGGTATATATTCACAATATAAGAGTGCATATTTTGGTTATGGTTTTACTGTATTTAAATATATTTACAAAAGTTTTTCATTACGCTTTATAACAAAAAAAATTAAATATTAATAATACTATCTCTTTTATGTCATGTACATAAAAATTTTCATTACGCAACCAAAATTTGCGTATTCTTTGTACGTAATGTTTCTTTATTTTGTTTTGATTAATAGGATCAAAATTGGTACAAGAACTTCATAGCTTTTTTTTAAATTTTGTACATTCACCTAATACGTAAAGGGCCATTTTGAAATTGTCTGTAGTTATTCTGACTTGTGACTTGTATCATATTTTATTATTCATTATATTTATATTACACAAAGATATATACTTAGCTGTATTATTGTATCGACTTCAAATACATTTCGCGAATTTTGTTCTACTATTCAGGCATCACTAAATAGATTAAAACCGATATTTTTCTTTTTCTATTGATTATTAATATTAAACCAGGTCACAGAAATTGTATAAAACTATAGGTAGCTCTTAAAAGCAATATAAAAGCAAGAAAAGAAAGAGGATTGAACAGAAAAGAGAAGGAAAGATCTGAAACTAAATTAGACCTAAAAAATACGAAGGCAAGGAATAAAAATACCTATTGATTTTTTAACATTACATAATTGTTTCTTTGCTACTTTCAATTCGCGAACATTACTACCATTACCTCTCTCACCACATATCACGATGTGACAATTTTATTTTACAGATCTATATTTTATACAAATTACTTAGGCAATGTGATATTCAAATTTTGTTTGCGCTTCAGTGCTTTAAACTATTTTCTCCGCAATTTACAAGCCAAATGAATTTAGCATTTATACAAGACAGATCATAAAACACTCTTCTTCCATGTCACTTTCAAAATTTGTTACATATTGATAAACTATGCGTACAAAGAGAATTCTAAAATTTCTAAAACTTCTGACAATATCCTGATTTATATTTTTCTTTCACAAATAGTCTAATATATGTATACAATACTACAGTGGCTTATCATAAAACTGAACTGTACAGGAATATGTAAATAGTGCTCTATGTACGCAGAGTTAGATTTAAAGGAAGAATATACTGGAATTATTCATCACACCTTCCTATCCAGAAATTTTTTTGTATCACAAGTATTAATATTACAGTTATTCATCTAAGATAGAATTTTGTTTCCCTTTCATACACAATTGTATAATATAAGCGTTTTGTTTACAATTTAATTTTTGTTATTAAACTCAGTAGCAATATTTTTTGGCTGTTTGTTTCTTTGTTCTTATCTTACAAAGACTGCCCTTCAAGTGACGAGCTATGTCTTGAGGAGTTTAAGAAAAACCCAAATACATTGATTTTTATGTAAACTATTCATCATCTTACAATAAAACAGATAGACTATAGTCCTAAATAAAATGCTTTTTTTACGCTCTTTGAATCCTTTTTACAAGACATTTGTTACTATATGATATATATGTACAAAGAATCTTTTTCCTTAGACAACTTAGTTTCTGTATCTATATAACTAACGTTTAAAAATGATTACTCTTGCTTTTCCATACTCTGTGTTGTGGGAGGAGGAGTGGCAACTATCTTTTTTAACATGTTTGCAGATTTATGTATATACAAATACATGTATATATGTATGTATGTATATACATATTTCTTTTTATCTACTCAAATTAATATTATGTACATTTTATTCTATATATTTTTATACAATTTTCCTGCTTTTTACTACTTCTCCCTGATACATTAAGAGAATCAATATTATCCATGTTCTTATACTTGTTATTATAAAAACTTGATTCTTTTATATTCTTACAAAATTTGATGAAAACGACAATGACAATAATGATGGCGCAGATGATTACAATAATAGTAATATGAAAAAATAATATAAATCAGTAATAATTACGATAAATTTTATAATAGTAAGTAGCGATTAATTTAATCACTAAATTGTATATATACTATTGAACTTTAAACATTGATTTCACACATTCATAAATTATAGTATACAGTGAAGTTATAATTGTTACATACAAGAAAAAGAGAAGATAATATTTCTGGAACAAATGTCTATCTTTTTCTTAGAAATGTTATATTAACAATGATAATTACAATTATTACAAGTGTTCTCTTTCCAAGTAAACATGTGAGCTCGTTCTTTTTAAATGAAAATGATTTCAAGGCATAGTTATAAAATAGACAAGGTTAAGAAATAAAGGGAAATATTATATGAGCGAAAATCTATTTATTTACACCTACAGTAGATTTATATGTCACAATTAATTTTCAAAAAATTATAATAGAAATAAGTATTGTTACACTAAATATACTTTCCCTCAATAAAGAACATAACTACACATGCTTACTAAAATAGTATGATTTTTAAAAATAAAAAAATGTCTTGAAATACCATTAAAGATGTATAATAATATAATAATAACTTTTTTCACATAAAAATTTCGTTATTTACAGATGATTTCTTACATTCACAGGAGAACACTTGTCTATATGTTTCTTATTCACACTTCATTCGAAACATGTGTTCAAATTCCATTAAATTATTTGATTAATAATTCATCCCATTTTATATACACACATACAACTTAGAAAAATTTCAATGCTTTTTCATTTTTTTGCCGAATTCTGATTTGTGTTTAAATTTTGGATACAATATGCCCCATATTTTATTCCTGCGTACATGATGTTTTAAGGAATAATTCGTAACATTTTCAAATTTCATAAATATTAGTAAGAAAGCAAATATTTTTTTAATTAACATTGTTCCTCAGCAACGATTCGTCTATACTACAAATTTTAAATTAAAAAATCTTCCTTTTACATTAGGTCGAAAAGGCCACTATTCAAGGCCACAGGCCAAGAAAATTAATTAAGTTTAATTAACGAGAAGAACTTCCATTTCTTCATATCCGTTAATTTCCATTTTCATTTGAAATTCTTAAGACAGTAACAGCATTCTCGTTTGAACATCTTGTACATTGGAAGATATTTGTGTCGAGCATATTGATATTTCGTGTATGAAAATTGCCATATGTCTGTCCTTTATACATTTGACATTTATACTTTCACACTCCAAACACACTTATGCATCGAATGATGCAAAGCGTAATTTCAAAACGTCTTAAAATTGTTAAATGCTGAAAAATATAAATTAATTATTAGACTTGATTAAAATTTCAACTTTTCTAACAAAAATATTGATTATATATAATACAGAGTGAACAAGAGGTTAAAGAGTTAAATATTTCTCATAGTGTATATGAATATACAAAGATGTTTTGTTTTACGCTTTGTTAATTTTAACATATTTCTTTTATAAACAAATTTGGATATAATTTTCTATAATTATTAATCATCATTCGGTGCTTCAAATTAAAGCCATACATTGTGAAATAATGTAGATAATTTATTTCATAGTAACGTATACTGGCGAACTCACCAAAGTTTCACGTAACCCGATGAAGGTTGCACTTCGGTATATACTGATTAGTATCCAAGTGCCAGCCTTTCGTTAATGCACAGGGATAATGTGTAACGGCTTTACAACCACGTTTAACGCAACCAATATTTGCTCCTGTTAAACCACATGAGTCACATATCGACTTTGCTGCATCCCACACAGCTTCTTGTAAACCTGTTACTCTTCCACCTGTAATGTAAATAAATTTTTTCTTAAAAAACTTACAACAAATTTTTTTATTACGATTAGTTCTAAGAAAGTTGTTTTTATTGTACCTGCCATGTACACTCCAGCTGCCCAAACGGCACACTGTTCATGAAGCCACACTTCCCAACGTTGTTCTTCCCCAGGGAGTACAGTCATTCCCGTGAACATGGCATTAGTATTACTTTCAATGGAATTTCTTTTCTTTTTACCCATTTTTGCAGTAAACTGATCGGCTAACCCAGCGTACCTCAAACTCCTTTTATTCTTACCACCTTTCTTCTGTTCTGTAGTAATCTCTTGTTCATCAGCCGAAAGAATTCCATCTTCTAAACGTTCTTTACCAATTAAATATGGCCCAAATAAATCACTCAAAACACCAGCTGGAACCTACAATTTGATAAACAATGTTATTTCTAAATACTACTCGTAATTTAAAATAAAGTAAAAAAATATTTAATATACATGCTAAAAAAAGAATATTATACACACAGTGTATGTTCCAGGTGCTATATGTGGACCAGCCAAATTAGGATGTGGTCGAGCAGGATCTCCAGGTATTACAGAATGAGGACCTTGCTTACAAAATACGCACACCCATGTGGAATCTGTTGTATGTGCGTCATAACGCGACGACAATGTTGAACTAAAGAGACCCGCTCTACTGACTTTACCTATATAAAATACATACATTTTTTTTGTTTTATATTTACAAATTTTTGTTTAAATATATATGTATATAATATAAATATATATAAATATTAAAACTACACACCCCTATAATCTAAATCGTTTTGATGACTAAGTCTCTTACTTCTTCCCGCATTACCATTTCCAATACTCTTTCGTTTTTCTTTACTTTTTTCTTCTTCTTCTTCCCGTGGCGCATTAACTACTTGAATGCTTAACGGGCTGTCCCTTGGACCTTCAACATGAACTACTGGTCCACGAGACCTAATAGAACTTGCATTTGACCCAGAATCATATGCCATTTCTCTTATTCCGTCCACTTTTGCATTTTTCTTAGTCTTTTTCGAGGCGTCTTGCTTTTTTGAACTCTTAGACATCCTTCTCTTTTTGATTTCCTTCTGAGGTACATCATTACCCACAGTCCCAAAAATATTTTCAGATGATCTGGATATTTTTCGTTTACCACCTGGCACTTTAGTTTTTTTCCCTTTCTTTCCAGACATTTTTGTATCAACTGTAGACGAAACATCAGTAGGATTTATACTTTGCGCCTCTTTTATGTGTAACACATTATTTTCTAAATTTTCGGCTTTCGTTGTGCTCCCAGCTTGAAGTTCAGGTTCTGTAAGTTCTGATTTTGATTCTTCCTTTTTGACATCTGTCTCTGTCTCAACGATACCAGCAAACATCTTTTCAAGTTCTGATTCAACCTCATTAAACGGATTTGTATTATTTACAGGTTTTGGACTTGATACTTTTGAAAATTCAGTCGCATCATCGCTAGATTTTCTTCTAACCCTCTGATTCGATGAAGTCGAACTAGGAGGTGTACTTTCACTACTTCTCCGCCTTCTAATAGGTTGATTCTCCTCACTTGTTTCGTCTACACTTTCTTCAACTTTTTCAGGTATTCTCTGTTCTGTTGTGTCAATATTGTCTTCTAATTTTACAACTGGAGTTGCATTTGTTTCTTCTGTTATTGGTTCACTTGTTCGAGGTTCTGTTGGTTCTGTAGGTTCTAATTCCATATCCTCTACTTCCGTTTTAGAGTCTTTACTAAGCCGTACAGGCTTCTCTAGTTTTCTTTTTCTGCGTTGCTTAGTATTATCATTAGAATCGTCATTACTGAATGCTGGAGATACTACTTCGTCTTCCCTATTTGGAGATTTTGATTTCTGTCTATCAGGGGACATGCTTTTAACACTCGATGTATCTCTTTCTTCTACTGGCATTACAATAACAGATCCAATATTTTCAGCACTGCCAAGTTTTTTATTACCACCTTCTAATTTTTCTAACAGAGAATCCACACCCTTCTTACCTCTTTTTGGTAAATTTTTAGGTGATCTTACATTCGTCTCTTCGATCTTTCGATCTCGTTCTGAAGACGATTCTCTTTTCGGACTATCTGTTACATCTTTGTCCACTCTCGAGGTAAGGTTTACAATAACAGGCAAAACATTTCTTGGTACTTGTGCAATGACACTTAATGTATCTTTACTTTTTGTAACCTCAGGCTCTTTCTTCTCTGGAACTACCCTTTCAATTGTAACACTAGGTGGTAAATTTATAACCTTTTGCGTAAAATTATCTACATTCATTTCCTTAATCTTATCATGAAGATTTGCCACTCCTTTTAAATTGCTTTCAAAGTTTTTTACTGTTATTTTAGGTGTTGCAACTTCTTTAGTTGAGAGTGAAACTGGTTCGCTAACAGAATTAGGTGTTGGAACTGACGAACTAATTCCACTATCAGATGAAGTTTCTCCATTCAGAGGTATTGGAGGAGAAATAATATTTCCATTTCTACTGCCCTTATCTACATTCCTCGCAGTCAAACTTATTGGGATATCTTGAGGTATGCGAGAATAATTTTCAGGAATAATTTCAGAAGTAGATGATAAATCTAGTGTACTTTGTGAACCCGGTGAGTTTCTGTACTGACTTTGGTTCTGTCTATTATCTACCAGCATTTGTAAACTAAACAAAGGATTTCCTGGTGTATTGGCTGGAGTAACAGTTTTTGATGGAACAGTTGGTGTATGCCATGTTGGAGGTGCTTGAGTATGTGCAAGTTGTGGTGTAAGTTGTGATGTTATATGAGATGCTCTTGCCATAGATGGATGCGTGTAAAATCCTGCCGGACTCAATGCTGCACCTGACAAGGCTGTTGGATGAATGTTCAAGCCTGAAACTAAGACAAATATTTTTAATATAAAAGAATGATGCTCATCATTTTATATTAAAAATGGTAAAAATATTCTTTTCTTAAATTTTCTAAAAAATTGAAGAGAGGTATTACCTTGACTTTGTGCCATTGTAAGATGATTCCAAACTGTCTGAGGTGGAGGTGTGCCAACCGGCGGTCGGCTATGACCTGGATATTGTCCTGACATTTCGAAATCCTCCCAATTACTTAATGTTGGTTTGCAAATATTTACAAAATACGAGTTCTTTGACTTATTTATCTGTTCGTCTGAACAAGATTCACTTTTAATACTTGTATTTTTGACATTCAGGGATGAATTTAAAAAAGAAATATTTGTATCCTTTCTCTCACGTAAAAACACTGAAGTTTTATTATTCAAATATTTATTAAGAACAAGAGTACTTTCTTGTTCTAAGTATTTATTTGGTACACAATTTAACTTTGTTTCTAAATTTTTACATAATTTAGGTTTTGAAGCTTTAAGTAACGTTTTATCAGTTTTTAATTTAGGAGATAAATCATCTAGATCTGAGAATTTTAATAAACCATAGTCTATTTCCTTGTACTTTGTGTTGTAGCAATTTTCTACATTACAGGAATGATTTGTTCGATCTGAAATGGCACAGTCCTTTAAAGATACTTTTATATCTGTAAAATTGCACAGCTTATTTTTATCTTCACTTTGTTTGTTACAACAGCCTTTATTATCTTCCAAGTTTTTTACTAAATTAAGTGGCTTGTCTTCTTCAGAAGCATAAAGATTATAAATATTTTTATACTGCTCCAAAATTTTAGACAATGTCTTGTACTGTGTAATATTTTGTATGTTTGATTGTTCTGACAAGCAAGGAACACAATCAATAATTTTATGATGTTGATCAATTTCCTCCTTTGTTTCAGATAAATTTTCACTTTTGTCTTTGCAAAATAAGTAATTGGCTATGGCTTGGTTAGTATCCAATAAATTAGATGGTTTTATTTTACTATCGTCACTGTGACAGGTACTATAACTTTCCTTGCGATTTTTAAGCACAAGTTCTAAAAATTCTGATAAACATTTATCAAATGTTCCTTTCTGTATATCAGGATCTGTAATCTTTTTACTGTTTGTTGATTGTATAAAGTTTATAAATTGATTAACATAAGTTAAATCTAAATCCGACACACTTATATTTTCTTCCTTGTGATGTAAATGATATACGTTAGGCACACCACCATGTGCTACCAATTCTTGTATGTAATCCCACTGCATGAAATTATTTGATAGCGCCCATTTTGGCGCAACTCCAAGTATAAATGGCCCTGTAAACAAACATGTTCATTGAAAACTATGATTACAATTATAGATTGTTTTAAATGAATTTGAAAAATTAAAATAATAATCCTTTTGTCTTTGAAATAAGTTATGTGAAAGAGGTGCCAAAAATTATGTTTACTATTGATAGGAACAATCCATGTGTTTTGACAATTCACATCATAATACTGATCATAAAATCATAAAATTTTGCTCATTAATATTATGTACACATTGATAACATTGATAACTATTTAATGAATTACATAAATTGCAAATTAATCATTCTTCCTTGTAATGAGCAATTAAAAATATTTTCAATTTCTGAAAGTATTATAAGAGAACATATAAATAAACTAGTTTATTTTATACTAATAAATAACTGAATGTTTACATTTTGTTAAACTAATAATTGATGTAAAATTAAAATATTCCGGTGATACTAATAGTGAAACAAATATAAATACAATTATTATTGGCAACGAATATTTCTTTATATAATTGTATAAATTTTTGATTGACTTGATCCTAAACAAAAAGAAGATTAGTCTTTTCTATTAAAATATTTCTATATAACCCACATATTTCACAAAGCGCTAATCTTTTTTGCAACAAGGTTTGTAGTTTCAATGTTTACATCTTTAAATGATATTTATCTTACACTTTTACAATATCCAGTATTATGAATGAATGTCACATTATCAATAATTTTAAGGTATTTGTATTAAAATACAATACATTACAGTAATAATATAATCACAAGAGCAGTTTAAAGAAAGATAAACATTTCTACTTGTTCAACAAATAGAACACATAATTGGAAGTAACTTTCCACAATATTTAAACAATAAAGGACGTAAAATCCATAGAACACAAAAGATTCGATATCTGTGAACGAATATCAAGGATGATGATAAAAAATCACAGTATTTGTCAGGGTGTCAACGTTAATACATGAAACGATTCGAGAAGCACCAAGCTCAGTTTATTTTGGAAATTTCTCATGATGGATCGAGCGTTATATCTTTGAAAGGAACTGTCACAATAATATCAATGTGAAATTCTAACAGTATTGCACAGAATCACGATACAAGGAATAACACTGTAAGTGTTTCGTAGCCGATGTTACGATGTAGCCACGAGGGGAGCTATGGGCATGCGAGTGTAACACTGTGTATCTCGATTTGCTGATCCAACGGCGTGGTAGCAGGATTACAGTTCGTGTACTTTTTCGTGAATTCCGATGGCATGCAGTGTGAGTAGACGTACGACACCAGAGCACGCATATATACGAATGGAACACGTTAACCAAGCCGCGCGTATACACCCATGGAAAATACACAGAGGCGCACGTATGCATACATGTATGAATGACGTGCGTCGCGTGTGCACACGCCTATGCACGCACAACGTGCAAAGCGTGGAAAGAAGACGTCTAACCCCGTGGATACCGCACACGCACACAGAGACACTAACGAAACACCGAAGCAGGGATGTAGTGTTTCCCCGCACCTGGACAGTATCGTCGATAACGCGCGAGTCGCGTGTTGCCGACACGCGGAACAACGTGTACTTATATATTCAAAATTTCCAAATTATTCGTACGATCTCTACCTGACGCCCAAATATCTCACACTCTCGGGGACACTCGGATAATCGAACGTTTCGTTCACTTCGGACAACAGAATCTAAGGTCGACAGATTGCATGGTGCGCGAGGACAGACGCGTTGCATTGTACCGGCACGCATGCACGCACGTACCATGCACAATTCAGGCAGCGCACACAACACCAACACCCCGACAAGACGTACGACACGGACATGGGTGCCTCTTTCTTTCGCGTAAATCGATGGGCACACACGATTTCACTGGCTTTCCCCGGTGGGCCCTTTTTTATCGCTAAACATGCTACTGACGGTAGCTATATTGGAGCCATGATCCAAGGATTACCGCGGGATACGCACCTTCCGCACAGGGCCCTTGCCAGGGGCTGGCGAATTTACGATTTTCCGTCAAAAAATTGTCGGGGCATCAACCAAAGCAGAATTTCAACAATGGTGGCCGCTAGCGAGCGAGCCGCATGCAATGCTGACACCTTGCGGTGGCGGCGCGAATTACGTTTCTGTCTCATTCCCTCTTTCGTTAACCCTTCTCGCTCACCCGTCCACAGTCATACACGTTCTTCCTTGCATATGTACAATTTTTTTCACAATATTATTTTTTTTCGTATAACCATCGAAATATTTAGTAATGGATATCAATTTAAAAATTTATTCCTACTTGTTCATAATCTTTTAGATATAGTCTACTACAAGTTGTTTAGTGAGGTTGATTGTATAAAATATACATAGGTATTTTGAACTCATTTGTGGAAAGAAATGTTACCAAAAATATTGCATTGCTAGTGTTATTATCTAAATTAAAATCTATTTGTCAAAATTATGCATGAAGAGAAGATTACATGCGTTTTAAAACTTTTTTCGCAATAGTATGTGAAATGCATATAATTATAGTTGTTTAAATACTAGTTTTACGTTTAAATTCACTTTCTATCGCGTTTTCTGTTGATACTGTTGATATTATAATTATTGTTAACATCGTAAAAAGTGATTGAAAATTTGAAACCACCCTTAACACCGCCCATATTCGCGATTTATATCTGCGAAATTTTCTTTCATTAGAATTCTGCCCATGTATTTGGTACGCCTTGTAGAAGCGCGTGTATAAATTTTAGTTGAAAAACGTAATCATTGATCATAACTTAAAAGAGACAGAACATACTTCGCTCAAGTTATTGTTAAAAGCTAGAATTGTTATTGACATAGACACGTTATATGTATTATTCTTCTTGCTAAAAATTTAGTATATACTGTACATATACATATATTTAGAAATTATTCTTTCATTGTTTCCGGCAGTTTTTCGTACATTAATTATTTTTGCTTTCCTAATATTTATTACGGTCAAAATTTTTTGTAAAAATGTTTCTAAAGATGTTTGATACATTTATTATTATTGATATGAATATGAATATATTGTAATGTCTAACAAACATTATAACCACAATCAAGTCGTTAATATTACTTACCATGCCATGGCATTTCTTTTACTACTTTATTTATATATTTATTAAAATGCTTCGTATCCGATATCTAGTTCTGTAGAAAATTTACTATAATCAAGTTTCAATGATAGATGAATCTATATTACATCGCTTTCGTCAATGAATAACATCCAACGAATATTTGGAAAACGCGGCAATGTACTTATATGCAAACATTTATTCCCTACATATGTATAGTACCACTTCTGCGTCTTTCCGGAATCTTCTTTGACACAAACATAAATTTATATAAATGAACATTTTTGCAATAACCGCGATCATCGACATTTAAATATGTACTTTACACTATTCCTCGTTAATCGCACACGATTATTTGTTTATATTTACAATTATGTGTTATTTACATGATCGACTTGCAAAACAGAAAATTATAAAATTTAAATAAACAGCTACCCTTTTTTGTTTACAATTAAATAATTATTCTAATTGAACATATATGTATCTTCTAGCATAATTTAACTGTGTATTCGCATTTCTTTAAACGTATACTTATCGTCACGTAAACAAACATTATAGTGACGCAACCCGCCAAATGAGCCAACCAAGTACTTACTACATATACTCGTATACTAATATATGTATATTGAGTACATGAAGTATATTGCGTCACAGATGGCTTCTGCCAACAGTGAGGCGCCAATGAATGTCGTCTGCTCGCACTGACAGTTATTCTTTTAATTAGTCAAGAAATATCATTTTTCTAAATAATCATAAATTTTCTAGAATATCAGAAATTTCTTATTTCAGTATATTATTTAGATTGAATATTAGTCGGTAAAATATGAAATTTTATAGAAAATATTGTAATGTGGTAATATTGTCGTCTGCTTAATTGACAGCTGCGCAAGTTCAGAAATCAGCGCCGAAGCGGTGAAGGGATACGGTATTTGGATTTGTGACAGCTTTACCGAAAATAAGAGCAATCTATTGTTAAAATGATAATCATAGCAAAGTTTATACTGAATTTTTGAAAATATAACATAGATGTTACATATTTTGTTTAACTTTTCATTTAAACATGGAGGCGGAAGTTAGAGTTAATCGTCGTTCTTCAAGTATTTTCAATCAGAATACAGTTTGTTATGGATTTTAGTGTGAATGACGTGTCAATGTATAGATGTATAGTCAATGTGAGATTCAAAGTCAAAGTGAATTTCGTAATAATACAAGAAAAGTGTATACAACTCGAGTCCAATTAACCTCTGACTTTCAATGAGCACAATGTCTTTCTATCGAATTTGATTTGTAACACAATAAAATTGAAAGATACATATATACATCTACAAGTTCCTTCGAATAATTATGAAATGATATTCATGTGCAAAGAAAATGAATGTTATGCCTAAGGAAAAATATCAAGAAACTAAACAGTCATCCTAAATATTATACTTACAAATATGTATTATTTACATTTACTCTAAATATTCTACATAAATTATTCAATATGAAAGTGTTAAATTTATTATATTTGAAGTGCAATTATTTATTAATGTAACATTAAATATATTTCTTTAAATATGAGAAATATGCCAAAGACATAAACATAACAAAGTGCTATAGATGTTAACAAGATAAATATCTTGTTTTACGATTCTAGTCTATATTATACAATAAATTATATATTATTAGTGATATAACTGCACATTGTTTATATAAAAACTATATATATACAAGTACTTATACCACAAATGAGCATAAACATTAAAAAAATTCTTATTTATATATCAACTCATATTAGAAGAAGAATAATTGTAATTATATAACAAAATTACAAATACCTATGTTTTGATTTATTTAATAGTGACATGTATGATAGATTGACTTCATTAAACTTTTCTAAATGCACAAGAGACACGCAATAATAAAGTACTGTATTCATTGATAGTGGATTAATTACATGGTGTTCAAAATATAAAATTGCAAATATCATGGAGCAGTGTGAAGAAGCTGATGTATCCAACGTGACAAATACTAAGGCAGATATTTCCCCTAAATCAAAGCAAAAGAAAAAATCTCTTTGCCGTATGCTTATGAATAAAAAGACCAAAGTTGGATGTTTGGAGACATGTTACAAAGATGGTGATTCAAATAAAAATTCTAAACTGGAAAATTCACAACATGGATCTCACACTAGTACAAAACTTTCATTATGCTGTGCAATGACTGAACGCAGCAGAACACCACCGCAAAGTTTGACTGTCAGTAGATTATCTCCAACTACGTTAAGCCACACATCTGTTAAATCTGAGGTAGCTTCAGCTAATGGAAATTGTCAAACAGATGTGACAATAGAGAAGGAGGAAATGTATATAGCAAGTAGTACACACAATATTCAAGAAAATGTAGGAAGGAATAGCGTTTTTACGGGCAAAGAACGACAAAGTACATTTACTGAAGGTAAGAATTAGTTTCATTAAAAATTAAATAGTTTTCAAATTACACCAATTTTAATGATTTATTAGGTTCATAAGTTTAAAAATTATTTGTCAATTCCTTAAATGATGTTTAATTATTTAAGCAATTATTAACTGATTGTTTAATTGCTTCCCCTAAATAATTTTTTTATTTATTAGCTGTTTAAGGACTATTAAAATATATATAATACTAACTAATACAATCCTTATGATGTTTCTCTTTTTATCAAATCTGTAATTTGACTAATTGAGGTAGTGACCTTGCACATCCCCACCATATCTTCTTCTACACTAATACCTGCAAAGATTGCTTCTAATGTGTTTATGCAAGAAGACATAGTTCTTATTGAGAGTCAGTTAGTACCTAATCTTTGGCATAAAAACGTATTTGAAGCATAGTGTTAAGTATCGTGTTTTGAGCATGTCTAAACCAACTAATAAAGCAAAGAAAACTTCTTTTTTCAATAAATTGTTTAAAGCATTTAAACGAAATAAAAGTGGCAAACTAGAGAGGGAAACAAAGCAAAAATTAAAATTTGGAGAAGCTTCTGAAAAACGCACTGAAAATTTAAATACTAAATCTCATAATGTTAGTCGTGAAAAAGAAGATGCATCTAAACTGCAGCATGATATTAATGTTAATATAAATTTTGACAGTAGAGAAAATAATAATCATAAAATTTATATTAAAAATTCATGTGACAATCAACATTTTAAAAACAATAAAGTGACATCATATGAAAATGTAACTCAAAATTCTAAACAAAATGATAATTTATATCCTAATGACTTATGTACAAATATATCAAACATTCAAAAACATAGGAAGGCATTCAGTGCAACAAATATTAATATAGAAAAGGATGAAAAAGGATATAAATGTGGTTCAGATAGAAATTTAGATAAGAAAATTGCATTTTTAAATGAAGATTATAATATAAAAAATGTATATCTACAAAATAAAAATGATTCTTCAAACTATTCTGATTCTTTTTTAAAAATTGCAAATTCAGTATCACATTCTGACTTTATCAAAATATCAAATTTAGTGCCATATTCTGGCACTACAAATAATTTACAAAATACGCATAAATTTTTACTAAAAGAAAAAAGCGTAATGTCACAAGAAAATAGTGAAGATAGTGATTTCTCTGCAGAGTCAACAGAAGATTCATTTGAGGAATCATCAGAAGATGAAAATGAACTTTTAATTGATTATGAAAGAAATGAAAAAAGCTTCAAGGATGAATATTTTACAAAAGGAAAATATATCACTTATTTCTTCTTGGAAATGGAACGGATGTTCTACAATCCTTTTGATGTTTACAGTATGGTTCAATACCATGAAACTAACAATACTGAAAGACCAGGAAAAGAAGGTATAATAAAACAAATGAAATATACCTGCTGCTTAAAATTTGATTCTCATGCTTCTTCAAACATTTTTATTTTATTAATATATAAATGTTACATTATTTGTTCTATTTGACCACTTATAAAATTTCAATATCTAAACTATGGAATTATTAATAACATAGACATTTATTAAGGACATTAATATTGTATAGATTAAAAATTTCTTAGGTAATTATTTTGGATTTTTTTCCAAGAAAATTTATACTACATTACATTATATATACAAAAATAAATTTTGTAATATAAATTTTATAATATTTCTATATATATTTAAAGACAAGTTTTTTTATCTTAAAAGAACTTCAATCTTGTTCATATATGTAATCATATATCAAACTATTTTTAATTACATAAGATATGTCTCTCGAGAAAAGAATAAAATATTTGGTTATAACATTTCAAATGAATCACAGACATTCTTGCTAATTTCTGAATAACTGTGTCAGTATCAAGAATACAATAACTAGCAATTGAACCAATTTAGTTTCATTACAGATACAAGTTGTAATATCCTTTATCATTCTATTTTCTAATATTAACTTCATTTCTTCAAAACATTACTTTAAAATACATATGTGTTACCTGAATTTTGTATTTTCCTAAAAGGTTTCCATATAGTTCTACATAATTTTATATTACTTTGATGTTCTAGGTGAAAATTCATCCTCTGGATCTATTTCTCCAAGTGTTCCTGCATATTTAAGGCAAAGACTAATTCATAGGCGATCTGTGGATAATTTAGTAGGAAATTCACCAACAAATTCTATGCGACATTCAAGTCCAGAATCTATAAAAAGTGCACCTGTTCAACTTAAACCACGTTCTACATCTCATGATGCATTGTCCAAAAAAAAGGAGCGTCATCAATCTCAAACAACTGGAGCATCTATGGACAGTTTAGCAAAACAAGCGTTACTAGCTGCTCAAGTTCTTAATCTAATTCCTACACAAAAAGCACGAGAAAGGTTTATAAATTTTAATAAAGTTTTAATTTTGTACTTGTCTTTGTCTTTGTAATTATGTTATGATTTTTTGCTATAGAAATTTCCTTCATGGTAGGATTGCTGCAAATTCACTACTTGGACCAGTAGAACTTGAAAAAGTACTACCAAATCGCGAACTGAAAATTTTTATTGGAACGTGGAATATGAATGGACAGAATCCACCAAAAGAATTAAATGATTTTATGTTACCTTCAGATATAGAAACTGTTCCAGACCTGTTAGCAATTGGAACACAAGAATCTTGTTCTGAGCGAAGTGAATGGGAGGCAGCTTTGCAAGAAACTCTTGGTCCTTCTCACGTACTACTTTGTAGTACTGGTTTAGGGACACTACATCTTGCACTTTTCTTAAGAAGAGATCTAATTTGGTTCTGTTCCATCCATGAGGATGCTAGTTTTTCAACTAGGACAGGAACTGCTTTTAGAACAAAAGGAGCAGTAGCTATAGCTTTAATGTTATTTGGCACAAGTTTTCTGTTTGTTACTGCACATTTAACTGCACATCAAGATAAAGTTAAAGAAAGGGTAAATGATATTAAAAGAATAGTTAGAAATCTTGATCTTCCTAAAGAGCTACCTACAAGACATAAAAGCAAAGGTGTGGATATATAAATGTTTATTACTATTATTGTATTGTAAAAACATGTATTATATAAGCTTATATTATAAAAATATTAATTGAATATTATATTTTTAGATGTAACTCAAAATTTTGACTGTGTATTTTGGTGTGGTGATTTAAACTTTCGGCTAGCTCAGCCAAGAGAGGAAGTTATTCAGTGGGTCACAGATGCATGCTTTCCACAACAATTACCTGTAAATTTGCACAAAGATCAATTAAAAACAATTCTTAGTGAAGGAGCTGTTTTACGTGGTTTTGAAGAAGCACCAATTACATTTCCTCCTACATATAAATATGATCCTGGAACACAAAATTTTGACTCAAGTAGTAAACAACGCACACCTGCATATACCGATAGAATTCTCTTTAAAGGAAAAGGACATACAAGAGGCTATATCAGAAGAGTTAGTTATGAAAGTTCTAATTCATATAAAGATGGAGTTATAGAATGTTTGGTTTATGATTCTGTACCTAGCATTTGTACCTCAGATCATAAACCTGTATGGGGAGTTTTTAAAACAACCATAAGACCTGGTATTGACACGTATGTAGCATTCATATAGTATAATTTACTATTTAAAGCATATCATATTCTTTGATTAACATCTATTACAGTATTCCTCTTGGTGGAGGTCTGTTTAATCGTGAAATATATCTAGAAGGCATAAAAAGGCGAGCAGCTGCTATGGATGAATCTCATGGAACTTCAAAAGTATGTTCAATTCAATAAACATAGGTAATGTAAATTTCATTGGAAAAAATATTTCATATTAAGAAATTTATATAACATGAGCATTATTTGTTCTAATTTTTTAATGCCAAAATGTGAAATCATAGTTATTGCAATTCTTACAATTAATATCACTTCTTTTTTTGTATGCTCTATATATATGATAAATTTGTAACTGTTCATAACCTTTTTATATGAATATCAAATACTGTTTTTTAGTGCAGTTTTTAGGACATGTTATTGTACAATATGCACTTTGTAATGTCTAGTCAAAATAAAGTAGACTTCCCATTCCTGTAACTAGCAATGAAAATGCTAGATATTATAGATATATGTGCCATTTCTAAAAAATATTAAAAAAGGAAGAATAAAAGATGCTTCATTATTTCGAAATTTAAAATATTTATAAAAGACAAATAGTTTTTACAGGTTTTCTATATGTAAATTATAATATATTATTTCATAATTCATAATGTTATTTCATCACTGCATTTTATTTGTAGAATATCATAAGAATATTCAACAGTGATTTTCATTATAAAAAATTATGTATTGCAATATATTTTCCACTTAAATAATTTACATAAAAAATATGTAAGGCCTAAAATATGTTACATTTTACACATCCAGATGTAATAATAATATTAAAACATGTATAAGTTATCTTGTTTATGGTTTTAAATTTATTACAACTTATAATAATTTTATAGTTTACTTATTGTATTCAACAGTATTCAACTTAAACAAATTTGAAATTCCCATTCTTGAATAATTGAATCGCATTAAGTAAATCCTATTACATAGCTAAACCTTTAAAAAAAGTTTGTTTTTGCTTATATATAATTACCACCATTTAAATATATCTACTTTCATTGTAAATATTTGAAAATGCTGATAATTATTATATGAAAATTCAAAGTTGTTATCTTATTATATAAGACAACAACAAAAATTTCATCAGTATTATTACTAAATATAATATTATAAATTATTTTTTAATGAATGGTTCAATTTAAAATATTATGCTATAGTGTATGAAAAAATATGAATAATTGCAATTAATGTTACTATTTTCTAAAACCATTAGATATTATTTTTCTTTAAAACAAACTAAATTTCTTTATATATATTCCTTGTATAATATTGTCGTGTATTTTTCTGTGTCAAAATAAAATAGTTTAATATTTTAACTTTTAAATAACTATGGAAGTGCTTTACCTAATTAAATTTAGATGAGCAGTGGTAAAGATATATTATTCATCTTGCATTAATACAGTATATAAATATTGAAAATGCAATTTTCGATATTATATCATCTTTGAAATAAGACTTTCAATTTACAATTAATGGATATTTATAATAAAAAAATATCCAAAATTTGGTGCTTGTAAGGTAGTAACTATTTTCTATATACAACATAGCATAACTATTATTATTATTACGTAAATGATCATATTTGTTTAGTAATTAAATATTTATTAAAAGTAGATTATAATTATTATATAACTGTGATCATTTTGTTTTATATATATTGCAAGTACCATATATTTAATTAATCATATTAAAAAATAATGTACGACAGTAATATATTAATATAAGAATTTATGTTTTATGTAATACATCATATAAATATTATATATTTAACAACATACATATATTCATAATAACAGACTAACACTAACCAGGAAATAAGTATTAACTGCAAAATGATCTAGGAACACAAAAAGCAGCATTAATATAAATTACATATTTAAAAAATGATTGTTAACTCAAAAATGCTTAATTAGACTGATGTTCAATATGTTTAAAAAGCTTCAATGTGTATAAAGTATTTTATATTTAAAGATATTTAATTTGAAAAATATAAAAAAGCATGTATTAAATACATTTCTGTTTATATAGAAGCAAATAATACATTCAATTTGATTCAATATTGTAAAACACTTATCTACTAAAATGCTTATCAATTCTATTAAATATTAACTACTTTTAACTATAGAATCCTCATTTTTAAATAATTTACAAGCAGTGTATAAAACTTACTTATGATTTAACATACATATTATTGAAAATCATTATTTATGGAAGATTTGTGCTAACATGCTTTTGTATAGATATAAGTAAACATTTTAGCAACTTATTTATTTTTGCTGTTTGTGAAAAATATGAACATAAAAAGAAATATTTATTAAAATATTAAATAGCTTCCAATTATTTTGTATAGTAGTATTTCATTTATACTATTGTATCCTTCTTTTCCTTGTGCATACTTTTAAATTACAATATATAAAATTGTAATATTGTAATTTTTGAATTACAGCAATAAATAAATCCAACCTATATCTATAACATTTATGATATGAAATTGTTTCATTTTCGAAAAGAAATGTTTGTCAATCTAAAGACAACAATATTTCTGTAAAGCTGTTAAAACTAATTTAATTAGTTATATAGAGTTGTATAATTAAATAAATAAATGTACATAGTCTTATAAAGTACACAGATGTAGGTTAAGTTGTTAAGTGTAACATATGATGATGATAATCAATTTTATTTTATTTTGTTACAAATTACTAAAGTTATTTGTACAATCATAATTTATTAAAAGACATCGTATCTTGTAAATTGGAACTTCATCTTCAAAATATAAGGAAGTAAAATTTTCAAATTAAATATTCAGCGGGTGATATTAGAATCTCATAAAAGCAAGACAAATACGTATATACATGTGTATAATTGTATACAAAAGTAGACGTAAGCACGTATGTACATTATATAGACAGATTTTGATATTTATCATCGCCTGAATATGGGTTGAATATTATATAACTTTTCGAAATTCTTAATATATATTTCACTATATTTATCCATTTTTTGGTAGAGTTCTTTTATTACATAAGTAATATTATAAACAGAAAACAGCACATACGACTATGAATTATTTTCATAATAATAATTTATTTAGAATTTATTGTATCAATATACTATATCACACATTATTTATTATATTTACCTATAAACTTAAATATAAGAACAATGATATACAGTAATATTTTTCGAAAAACACACACAGAACTGAATCTAAGACTGTATTTCAGTACGTAATTGTTCTAATCCTAGTTTGTAGTTATTTATATTTGCCGCGTTGACAGGACAAAAGGTAGCATCGAGTGTGCTATCTAAAAGACGTTGAAAATTTCGTGACTTGTACGAATTGTATGCAGAACAGACAGACAGGCAGTAGAACCGTGTGGTTTGTCGCCATTTTGTTTATTTTCGCGTAAAAGAGGTCTGAAAGACTATCATCGAAGCAGATCGTCCTGTCTTCGTCCGTGAAAAGATCAGCTGAGTGTATCGGTGATCAGGTTAAAAAGCTGGAAACACTGTTCAAAAGATTTGGTTGTAAAGGTGATCGTTGCCAGGGGCTGGATGAAATAGTAAGATCGAAATATAGTAGATTGGTGGCTTGCAAGAAGTACGTAGGTTTGACGATTAGTAGCGCGCCGGTCCCGCGGTGCGGAAACCGTTCCTCGGATCGGTCGAGAAAGAGCGAGGTGGTACAAAGTGAAAAGTGCGAGGAAGATAGGTTCGAGAATAAGGAGAGAAATAGTCGTGGCGACAAGAGCAGGGACAACGTAGAATTTACGAGGATATCTCGCAAGGGTGGAATATATGCTGTGGGCGTCCCCCGAAAAAGCGGGGGCACTTGATAGCTGCAGAAATTGGGCTCATCGCAAGTAAATATCAACCATCGTCGAGTGGCAAAAGAACATCGTTTTCGAGTCGTAGTAGTGACGCGAGCCTGGTTGTGATTGGAATCGAACAACTAAATCAGCAACATTCGCTCGAGCAAAAATCTTCTGTCCCTGACGAGAATAATCAGCCCGTCGAACGACAACAGTCAATTTTTACTCGAAACTCGTCTGCAGTTGCATCAGTTAAATTAACTTCAGAAGTAACCTCGACGGCGGAAGCCGCCTCCGAGGTTCCCGGCGCAATCAAGACGACCATCAATATCGGCATTGCGATGAACCACGTTAACGATCAGGAAAATCTTAAACAGCTCAACCTGGCACCGGTTCAGGTCAATGAAGTCGAGGAAATGGATACACAAGAAGGAGGTACGGGTCACCCTCATCTGTTTTACTTTATTGAAATTTTTCTAGTTTTTTCTATTAGTTTCATATGTTTTGATTTTTGCTTTGAAGGTTATGGAAAATTATTTCGAACTTTATATGTTGATACGAACATTTTACAGTGAACTTTCTTTTCGTATGTACGTATTGTAGTCAAAAATAGCGTTAAGTAGAATATAAGATAAAAATTATGTTTGTTTTAGAGTTAAAAATATGTGACATATTTATATGATTTCGATAATTTGCGTTATATTATGCTACATTTGGGATAGTTTTGATTCTATATTACTTGATTGGTTTGTTGCATAGTCATGCAATTTATATATTCAAAAAGAATTAAAATCTATGTGTTTATATGATGTTTATTAAAATTTTCATTATAGAAAATATGAGTAATAGGATATGTATGTAATATATATGTATAATACGTAACACACACACGCGCGCGCGCGCGATCGCGAATATAGTATGCATGTATGTATATAATCACGCAAATTATATTAACTTAACAAAGAAAAGTAAGATTCTAAATATATTTTAAATGTACTGTTATTTTTTGTTTCTTTACATATCTATTTAAATACTTGAAACACTTAATGTTAAGTAATGCATATATACTCTTTTTAACAACTTATAAATATTTGGTTATAAGTAGTCCTTCATTTGATGAAAACATTCATTTGTTTTCTAATTATGACACAATGACTGGAATTTGACACAGCATTTTTCATCAAGTTTTATGTGTATAAATTACTACATGGATATTTCTGTAAACCACATTTTTAAGTTTATTATAAAACATTAAGTAAATTTTTTATTTTTATATATTAGTGTTGTAGATAATCTACAATTAAAGCAGCTCAAATATACAACATTCCTTCAGTATTGTTTATAAAATACAAAAATATTGCCAAAAATTTATATATGACATACAAAACAGTGCATAATTCATTGTAAAATGTAATGTTATCCATCTAATTTATTGCTAAAATTATAAAAGCTTTTTTCAAAAAGCAGCTTTTAAAAATTTTGCAGTAATAGATGTCTTAACCTTCTAGAAACACCAAACGATGGTGGAGGAGATGGTAATGATACTAGTCCTATGAACGGGGAATCAGAATTAGCTTGTATAGTTCAAGATCAAGAAATGGAGGAAGGTAGGAGAAAAGTATTAAAAAGAAATTTATTTTATTGATACCACCTTTGTTACAAATTAAACACAATATTTAACATTAAAATTTTAATAAAAGGCATAAATGTTTGTTAACAGTGACAGCGTACTTAAATTTTATTAATTATTAAATTCGATTAGCAATTAAAGAGAACTTAAAAATTATGGTGTATAGATACATATATTAAAAGTTGTTATAAAAGTTATAATAAGTTATAATGAGTAAAAATATTGCAATGAGATGTAATCTAACGCTAATGTTGCACTTATAAAAATTTAAATGCATATCATTAATTATCATTAATTATATATCTCAATATCATTTTATTTAGATGAAGCAAGATCAGAAGCAACATTTCGTTACACAGTGGAAAATCTTTCTAAAATGAAAGAAACCCAGTTGTCACCTCCATGTTATGTTCGTAATTTACCATGGAAAATAATGATAATGCCAAGGTCAAGTCAGACACAAGATAGAGCTCCTCAAAAATCTCTTGGTTTTTTTCTACAATGTAATGGAGAAAGTGAATCATCGTGGAGTTGTTATGCAGTTGCAGATCTTCGATTACTTTCTTGTAAGGAAGGGCAGGAACCATTTAATAGAAGTTAGTATATATTTTTATATACTAATATTTTATTTTTATTAAAGATTGTTTTGTTTCATTTAATTTTTAATTTAGTTAATATTATGATTATGTATTTTTATGTATACCTAAGTATATGGATTATCATTTTAGAAATTCAACATCTCTTCTATAGTAAAGAAAATGATTGGGGATTTAGTCATTTTATGACATGGCAGGATGTCCTGGATCCTGATAAAGGTTTTATTAAAGATGATTCTATTACACTCGAGGTTAGTGTAATATTTGATTTTTTAAATCAAAGAGAGTAGAAAAGAAATATTTTGTTTAATTTGATGTAAAAATTTATAGTTATTCATTAATTTTATTTTAGGCTATCTTCAATCAAAAATTTTAAAAAATTTCCAATTTTTTGGTTGTGTTATAATTTAATTCTTTGGGGAGGTTTATGAAATATATAAATATTAAGTTTCAATCCATTGTTCCATAAATATTATAAATATTTTCTGTAAACATACAAGTTTGTAGCTATTTTTATAAGATTTATTTTTTTTTAATAGGTTCATGTCATGGCTGATGCTCCACATGGTGTCAGCTGGGATAGTAAAAAGCATACAGGATTTGTAGGCTTAAAAAATCAAGGTGCTACATGCTATATGAACTCTTTACTTCAAACTTTGTATTTTACGAATCAGGTAGGTTAATAAATTCATTTTGAGTATTTCAAAACTTAAATATTAACTATAATTGTTATTTGTATCAGTATGTGTTGTGTATATTATGTCAATACAAATTACTAAAGAAATATTGATAGTGGAATATGGATATTATGAAATTACCAGATTAATAAAAATAAAATAAATTTTGTTGTACTTTTTAAACTAAAAGTTAATTAACATCCTTTACTTTCTAGATCTTAAAATTTTATTTAGGTTTATTAGGTTTAGGTAAAATTTATTTAGGTATTTATCCTTTATGTTTCTAGTTACGTAAAGCAGTTTACAAAATGCCAACAGAAAGTGATGATTCTAGCAAAAGTGTTGCTTTGGCTTTACAAAGGGTATTTCATGAATTACAGTTTTCTGATAAACCAGTAGGTACAAAAAAATTAACCAAAAGCTTCGGTTGGGAAACATTGGATTCTTTCATGCAACATGATGTACAAGAATTTTTACGAGTGGTAAGGAATTAATGTAGTTACTACTATTTATAATATCTTTAACAATAATCTGTAGTATTTTAAGTTTTATTTATCGATGATAAGAGCCTTTTTTTTTTACTAATAATTGCTTTAGCTTTTAGACAAGTTGGAAAGTAAAATGAAAGGTACATGTGTAGAGGGTACAGTGCCAAAATTATTTGAAGGAAAGATGGTCTCATTTATCAAATGTAAAAATATTGATTACAAATCAACTAGAGTTGAAACTTTCTATGATATACAGTTAAATATAAAAGGAAAGAAAAATAGTAAGTATATGAAGAAATATTTCTTATTACGTACATAAAAATTTCATGTTTTGCGTTTTATTTATAAAATTTTATATTATGTAAAAATTAACTTTAGTTTATGAGTCGTTTAATGATTATGTGAGTACTGAAAGTCTGGATGGTGATAATAAATATGATGCGGGAGAGAATGGATTACAAGAGGCAGAAAAGGGTGTTATCTTTTCATCATTTCCACCAGTGTTGCATTTACATTTAATGCGATTTCAATATGATCCAGTTACAGATTGTTCTGTGAAATTTAATGATAGGTAAGAAATAACAAAAATATTATAAACTTAATACATAGGATCTGTTTTTTTATAATATTTGCGATATTTATGGCTATATATATAAATTTCATTAAGGTTTGAATTCTATGAAAAAATAAGCCTTGGCAAATATTTACAAAATAAAGAAGCAACAAGTGCAGATTATACATTGCATGCAGTCTTAGTTCACAGTGGGGATAATCATGGTGGGCATTATGTTGTATTTATCAACCCAGCTGGTGATGGAAAAGTATGTGCATTTTTTTACTTCATTCTAATTTAGTTAGAAATAATTATGTATTTCTTTTAGACATAATTTCATTCTCTATTTAAATAATTTTAAATGATAATTATATGCAAATATCGTTGATTATGTATACTTAATTCTGAAACAGTGGTGCAAATTCGACGATGATGTCGTCTCAAGGTGTACGAAACAAGAAGCTATTGAACACAATTATGGTGGTCAAGATGAGGATATGTCTATAGCTGTGAAACATTGTACGAACGCCTATATGTTGGTGTACATAAGGGACTCAGAGTTGGAAAACGTCCTACAAGAAGTCAAGGAAGAGGATATACCTCAAGAGGTCAGAAACGTCCTACAAAGAGAGCTTTCCCAGGAGTTGAGCGACCTTGAACGTGACAAAGACGCGACTGACTCAATCAAAGACTCACATACAGAGACTACGACTCTTCGTCCGTGCACGCAAAATTCTCGAAATCCAAATCTCTATATTCATGATTTTTGAAGAGGTGGAAAGAGTTGCAAATTGGTTGAATCCTTTTCCAACAAAACTTCCCACTTCTTAAATATGTCTTGAGCTAATTAGCTCATAACATATAAAATCATCAAATTCATAAAACATTACATCAAGTTATATACAAGGATGAAATGAGTTTAATAACATAGGAACGTATTTGAATAGATTCAATATTTTGGATATGTGAATTAATCAGAAAATAATATCTACAAATTAAATTTAATAAATTAATATTTTTTTTAGCACCTATACATACATATATATATTTTCAAATATTTGTTATAAAATTTCTCTTAATATTTTTTAATAACCAGAAATTTATAGCGTTATCAGCTACAGGCTGTTATATCACCAAATGTTGATATTGTATACATTGTGTCCATTTTCAGGTACGACATGTTGTATGTAATATGTCACGTTTATGTGACTTAAAAGTGTTACGCGCGCATTATTTTGCTGATATTTATTACATATTTAAAAAAGAAAAGACAAAAGAAAATATTTCATTACATTATATTGAATTGATGTCTATATGCAAAGATATTTCGTTTGAATATGGCAGTTAATCAATATAAAATGTTGTATAACAGTTATCTAATATGTATATTATCAATAGATTTTTATTAGTTAATGTTATATAGAGATTTGTTTTATTCAAGTGAACGTATTTTAATCTTTTTGACAGAGGATTTTTTTTGTATGGACGATTGAGTCATGTAAAAATTAGATCTTTGTTGATTCTTTTAATTTATTTTTCTCGTTACTTAAAAATTTTATATTAATTATATATTAGCTGATTGAAGGTTAAACAGCTATAATTAATGTACGCGTTGCACTTCAGGTACTATACAAAAATTAAAATCGGGTTGGCATAAAATCTGATTATTAGGCTATTATCGTGGTGAGCCTTAGAATCAGTTTGAAATGTTTATTGTAATAAATATTGTATGATATTATACCTAAAAAAAATAATTGTATTGTAGTATTCTAAAGCTTTGGGTAACAAATGCACAGACATATCGCAGAATAGGTTGAAATGTGTGAATAATTATAACAAAAATACAGGCAAGAAAGACTTATTAGTTAATAGAGTGAGATAATTATTCAAAATCTGATTTAAAATAATGAGTTTTAACTCATGGAATAGATAATGCTGTGGGAAAAAGAAAAAATGAACAATAAGTAGGATTTATTAATGTCTGCTTCTTCCTTAATACGTCTTCTACGGTGTATTTGTTATTTAATGAAGATCGTTTAGTGAGTGAGGTGAAATGTGATTTATATTATCAACTCTATGATTTTCATGAATTAACACTTTGAATCAACGTTAATAATAAAATTAGGATATTGAACCTTGTAATAAGGTCTAAATCACTTAATCGAGTCGTTAATTCATTAAATTTTGTCAATGTTCATAGTCAGTATGACCATCAACAGATGCTATCTATTTATTTGTTGTTACATATTAATAAATAGAAAAAATTCAATGCCTCATGAACAAAGTGAATATTTCATAATAACTATAAAATACCTATATATATATATATATATATATATACACATACATACATAATATATATATATATATTACTCTTTATCTTAGACATAAAATGAATGAAAAAATATAGAATAAACTGTTGAATACTAGAAAATTTCAAACACTAAAAATCATATTAGTTAATTTGTTACCATTTTTATTCTTTACTTGTTAAAAATGTAGCTGTATTATTATTTAAAACATCCGCATGACAGTAATTCAAAATGTGAAGCATCTCCACACTACTATAGTTATACATTACATTCTTTTTATTATTTAGCATAAATGATGGTCATGTATTTTTGTAAATATTCATAGCACACAGGTATGATAGTGTAAGATCTGCAAATATCAATTATTAATATTATATGATTCTTAATTTCAAAGAAATGTATAATGTAAAATTGTGTTTTATATTTTAATCAAAATTTAGTAGATAAAACAAAAATAATAGAAAATTTATTTTATATGACTATGAAAGAAAAATTTAATACATTTCATAAATTATTATTTAGTCATTTAAAACATCATCCCTGTGTAAAAATTTAGTAGTATTTTAGGTATTTTATATATTTTCTAATTGTTTGGATTAATTTGAAGTATGTTACATGAAACCATCATTTACAGCTGAATAATTTTCATTGTGTAATTGTTTGACTTAGTAGTCTGTATTGCGGCAGATGAACAAAATTAAAATTATATAAAGGACAAAACAAAATTCATTCTTTTGATGTTTCGAATACTATTTGTTCTCGAATCTCAAAAGCATGATACTATCACACTGCTTTTCTAAAAGTTTAAATTTTAGAAGACAGATGAGGAAAAATTACCAATGAGATGAATTTAGTACATATATGGATAATTTTAATTTTGTTGGTCTAGCTGGTGGAGAGGCTGCAAGAGGAGAAGAGGCTGGAACAAATACGAAGAAAGGAAAGAACAGAAGCATACTTGTATATAACTGTCAACGTCCTTCTTGAGGATAATTTTGATGGTCACCAAGGGAATGACTTATATGATCCAGAGCATGCTTTGTATCGTGTATTTCGCGTACGTAAGCAGTGTACCTTGCACGAGTTTCTCGAATTGCTGAGTGATAGCTTGGTAAGTGTTGACAAATTTTTCATGCTATTACTCTCATCACATTTTATTAAAATATGCTACTATCGATATTTTATTTTATCGATATTTTTAATTATTTAATATTGAAATATTGGTGTGACTTCATAATATGTGCTACTAATTGGTTATATATTATATTGTTGTGATCATCTACAAACACGGTAGGTGATTAAAAAGATTGTACTTAAAAGTGAATCAACTATTTTATCAAATTGTAAGATTATAGAATTTAAATAATTAATTCCATGGGATTTTTTCTACAGAAATATCCAATAGAACAAATTCGTTTGTGGCCATTGAATGTGCGTTCAAACCAGACTTGTAGACCAATGCCAATTGAATTAGAAAATGACCTACAAAAATCCATTTACCAATGCGCGGAGAACCCAAATGTTTGGAACGTGTTTGTTGAACTTGTTCCTCCAGATTCTGATCTAACAGCATTGCCACCTTTCGATAAAGACACCGATGTTTTGCTATTTTTTAAATTATACGATCCCAAAAATAAGAAGATTCATTACTGTGGACATCATTATATGCCTGTCACAGCTAAAGTCCGTAAGTTTTATTTTAAATAATTTCCTTTCCTTAATTTCATTTTTTATTACAATGTTATTGTCAGAGATTAAGAAACAAATTTATATAGTATAAAATATAATATAGATCTATATCTTCATAACAGTGGAAAATAATTGTTATCACGGTTTTGTGCAGAGGAACTTATACCAATCTTAAATGATAGAGCCGGTTTTCCACCTGATACAGAATTGTCTCTTTACGAAGAAATCAAGCCAAACTTGGTAGAAAAGATAGACAACTTAACAGAACCATTAGAGAAAGTCCTTGAGGAATTAATGGATGGAGATATAATTGTTTTTCAAAAAGAGGGTGACAATCAAATATATGAGCTTCCAACATGTAGAGAATACTTCAAGTAAGTTGAAAAATATTTGTAAAATTTGATATTTACACAAATATCTTTATACCAAAATTTTTGTTATATTTCAGAGACCTATTTCATAGAGTAGAAGTTACATTTTGTGATAAAACAATTCCTAATGATACTGGTTTTACAATGGAACTTTCATTAAGAATGACATATGACCAAATGGCAAGAGCTGTGGCACAGAGACTTGGTACAGATCCTTATCTTCTGCAATTCTTTAAATGTCAAACGTAAGAATATATATAATATATAACTTTATGCAATTTTATATACTTTTATACGTCTATATTATATATACAAACATTTCTTATTACATTTGCAGCTACAAAGATTCTCCTGGTCACCCATTAAAATGCACATTTGAAGGTTCATTGAAAGATTTGGTTTCTTATTGTAAACCTAAAGCAAAAAAGTTATATTATCAGCAACTTAGTATTAGAGTAAATGAACTTGAAAACAAAAAGCAGTTCAAATGTATATGGGTTGGTCCGTCTCTTAAAGAAGAGAAGGAAATTATTCTTTATCCTAACAAAAATGGAACAGTAGCAACATTGCTGGAAGAAGCTAAAAAACAAGTAGAATTATCAGAAAACGGCTCTGGGAAATTAAGGATATTAGAAATTAATTCTAGTAAACTTTCACCTGGTCCAAGGGAAGATGTACCTTTAGATAATTTAAATACATCTGGCACAAAATTATACAGGATAGAAGAAATTCCAAATGATGAGTTAAATTTAGCAGAAGATGAAATGTTGGTTCCTGTTGCCCATTTTCATAAGGATATTTTTTCAACATTTGGTATTCCCTTTTTCTTTAAAATCAAACATGTAAGTATAGTAAAATATGAAAAGATGTTTTTTCAAGTAAATATTTTAATTTCGTAATTATACATTGTATTTTCGTCTTTTATATGTCTATAGGGTGAACCTTTCCCAAAGATGAAGGAAAGACTATTGAAGAAGTTGGGGGTACAAGAAAAAGAATTTGAGAAGGTAGGCATCCTAATCTAATTTTATTTGATATTTTATGAGAATTCATAAAAAAACTTTGAAGTTTAAGTTCGCGGTGGTGACGATGGGTAAACCACACTTTATTATGGACTCGCCAGAGTACTGCATGGACCTTGCAGATTTCCGTATTCATCCAAATCAAAGTAAGTGTCCAAATAAAAAAGATACAGATAAAAAAAATACATACACTCACACATGCATATAAATATAAACGTCAAAGTTTTGATAGAAAATAATAAAATAGGTGAAGTAGCGAATAATCTTACAGTAGAAACCCTAAATTGACGTTGATGAAAAATAAATTTTGTAGTTTATCCACTTTTAAACGCAGGCACATCGCCACTTAGGCCTTGGCTCGGCCTAGAACATGTCAACAAAGCGCCAAAGCGCTCTCGTATCAACTACCTCGAAAAGGCCATTAAAATTTACAATTAAATTTTCATCACACGAAGAAGAATGAAATTAGGCAGCCACTCATATAATTTATACGACTCTATAGTAAGAAAGCGACGTTTGACACAGGATGGTTGGAAATGCGTTTATGTATTCGGTTCTTCAACCAGATAGTGCGCGGTTTTAATATTATGATCATGTTAACGAAAGGTAAATCTACGCTTTGTATACGATGGATTAAGAGACTGTAATGAACATGCAATGATATTTTATGCATCATGGAAGTTCTCCCTTTTGAATCGACAGGGATTTTACGTAATGGCTGGATCAATCATATATACTGATGATTGATTCCACTACACTGCAACAATGGATTCTATCTGTGAAATTTGTAAATATTTTGTCATTCAGTGACAGCTATTTAACAAATATTTTTGAAAGCCAGTGTTTTTCACTGCTTTTACGTCTATCAAGAGTAAGAATTTATTTAAAAGCATATTTTATTACTAAGTAAAGAAATGTTTTTGTGTCAAGAAACAGTAAGGTATTTATAAATATAGCGCATTACTTTAGAAAAGTATAATTTTTTTTTAAATCTCGGTTATTTGATCCTGCCATGTAAAATCTTTGTAGCTGAATATAATGAGACCCAAAGAAGCATTATGTACTGTTCTACGTGATGTAATACTTAACGCCCATTATCACAAAAGAATTGTCTACATATTCCTGTTTTATATTATATTCAGGATGTTTGAAACGCAGGCATACAATTACTTTTTATAATCTTCATATTTCTTTGCAAAATAGGAAAACATTAACATCTTGCTTATAGATTCGTTGCTTGTTACATACATCTTTATAAACAAAAATATGGTTATACTTTAATTGAAGGGAAATGTAATTAAATAGTACGAAATTGTTGCATAACAAAAATTATTATAAAATATCTACAAGATAATTCATAAATAAAATTTTCGATTTGCTTTCCAAACACCCTGGATCTTTTTATGTCGAGTATATTCTTTTTTGTGTGTGTTTTCTACGTCTTTTCCTATATATTTTACTGGGATTCTATGAAATTTTGCAAATATCTAATAGTAGACTAACATATTAATGAAGCAGTTTCAATTAAAATAACAAAAAACTGAAAAAGAATGCATCAAATATGGTGAATGTTGAATTCACTGTGCTATGAGCATAACTATATGGAATGCATTGGAAGATAAAAGTTGTTGTTTAAAAAAAAGTGTTATTTCACCACTTCATTAATTAAGCCTTTGTTTTTGTTTTATTAAACATTATTTCATAGCTTTGTTCTTTTTTTTTTTTATTCTTTGCATACACTCTACGCACGATAACTTGCCACGATATTAATATTAGATCTCCTATTATTTATGAATCATCTTTTATTCAACATTTTCTCCTCTCTTAACTGTGATTATAGTCTTTCTTTGAAATGTTTAAATCCAAGGCTCCACAATACCTAAGAATGTTACTAAATGTTGAAAAAGGATGGAGCAATTTATTCAATTTATTTAATAAATAAATCTTTTTCTAAGAGAATAGTTTGTTGCAATTATTAAAAAACGAAGAAAGGAAAGAGTTTTAAACTTTAAAAGAACTCTTCAAATAAGTCAAGTTAATGATTTTAATTCGAGCTAATTAGCTGTTAGTCTATTAAGATAATAAATTGCTGCAACTCAATTGGAGCGGTAATTTATATCGGTTGAGTATATAATTTAAAGAAATACGTCAAATGTAACTCTTACAATGAGTATGTATTATTCATGATATCATATGTTTTCTAGAGCGTATTTCAACATCGACAAATAATTACTATGAATCGATAATACATAAGAAATTTATGCGATGTGCAGTAATATTTACGACAACTGGACATGCTAATTGTGAAGATTGCAATATTTTGTAAACCTAAACGTGATTGTACAGCTAGTTTGACTAACTACAGCCGTAATTTTAATCATGTACATGCTTGCAAATGTTTCGTTATAAACATTCTATTTGCAGTCGTTTATTTTTGTTTTCGAAAATAATTTTAATATATGTTCTGCTAAAAAATATAAACAGAAATTCTTAAATAACACATTTTATTACGTGATTTTGAAATTAACTTTCTTTGTCCTCTTTTTCTTTTTATTTCTTTTTCAATTCATAAGATTATTAGAATCATGTAAAGATAAGACACTAAAAGGAAGTACATATTTTTTAAACATTGAAAAAATTGATAACTTTGTTTTTCTTTTAATTACATTATTTACAAAAACTTAGTTTTTAATTTTTTGTAAAAATATTAATAAATATGTATATGTAATATGATTAGTATTCATAACTGGTTTGCCTGACAAAAGTAAAGCGGAAATTTTGATCAAAGGATGTCATGAGTAGAGCATATGTATTCACCTGGAAACATACGTATTTATTATGAAAATATGAATTACACATTTTATTAAATATAGATATCAATTGCATGTGTATATTAGTTGTATACATATACATTTTATTGTTATGTTCCTCAATGAATACTAACAATAACAATGATTTTAAAGTTGGAGATAGTACGAATATCACTTATGACCATGTTAATAGTACCTATGTATTTTTTGCACTAAATCATATGAAAGTTATATTGGAAAAGAATTATTTAAGTTATTGTATTATAATAAAACAGAGAAAAGGAAAGGAAAAAAAATTTACATGTAACAAATAATGCGCGGAAATATGCACTTTTGATACATAATATAATGCTTGTAATTAATCGTAACGCTGTTTCTGTTTTTGTACAGCTAATATTGTAGCAGCTGCTCAATTGTGATTGTAAAGTTCATAAGTAGTTTTTCACTAATTTTTTTCTAAGCAAATAAAATGCAAAATACACACAATAAACGGGACTATACAGAATGCATAAACAAGGTAATAAATAAGAAAAAGAACATTTTACGAATTTATTTGATTATCTTATTTGACATGATTTCAGTGTGACATTTCAATTCATTTTTCTTAATACGTTTATTTTAATATTATTTCCTTTTTAAGAATTGAGATAATATTTAGTATTAGAACAATGTTATTGTTCAACATTATATTAACTTATTTAAAATTATATAATGATACTAAATACGAAATACTTGGTTAGAGAATTACATTACAAGAAAAATTCATTGTTGAGATAAAATATTGGATATAAATATTGTATAGAATTAAACTGTTTTTCTTTTTAGAAGCGGTATTAAATTTACGGATAGGTTAATAGTAACATTGACATATAATGCAGATATTTTCCATCATTTCATGATTCAATATTATCGATATCTTCTTCAAATACTCTTTAATTCTTTTAACATACAAATTTAAAATAAAACATATAAACTTAAAAAATTTATTTAAGAGAGCGGGCTTACATATATTTCTGAATTACTTTTTATTATTATTACTTTTACTTTTAATTATTTTAATAGTAAAAAAAATGACAAAAGAAAAAACGTATTTTATTTGTCTTTAAATAACATTTGTCAATCAATAGCACGTTGTGTTACTTTAATGGACTGAGGATAAATATTATTGAGTCAAAGAATAATTATTGAATAAAGATATGACTTTTACTTAGCAGATGATTTATATATGACGAAATTTAATTTTTCTTCAATTACCGGAAATTTCCAAGGATGTTAAATATTGAAATACCAATAATAAATAACGAAAAGAAGCAAAATAAAAAATGTTGTGTGCGAGTATAAAATTGTTATAATAATCTGTTTATTACGACAAGAAATTAACTTGTAAACATTTTTTTTGGAATGAACATATAATTAATGAGTAATCATTACAAAGTACATATATACAAATGTATAATAATCTCTTTGAATAAATTGTTAAATTTTCAAATGTTTGCCTTTTCAATTGTGTGACCATTTTCATGCTTATAATGCTCATCCAATTACGAAGTGGTAATTACGTAAATTTTTGTATCTTAGAAATTTCGTAATAATTGTTGCAACATTAATTTCCCAATGTAGTATTATTGTTCGCTAAGTTTTCATTGAAGATGAGAAGGAACAATAAAAATCTGACGGAAATATTTAAAGTTTTTGTAATATGATAAGAAAAAAACCTTTAAAAAGTTTTGATAAAAGTGTCGAGTGGATTGGTTGCTAAGAAATGTGATATATACGCTATAGACTTACATGTATTCGAAGAAAGTAAGTACGTCGATAGTGAATTACATACTTTCAAAGCAGTATTGCTCATAGTAAAACTGTAAAATCTGCTATCATTATTTCTTATTAGTAGAACATTTAAAGCATGTACTAAGCTGCATAACAATTCAGTGAAACATTTCGAACTGAATAATTACAAAGTGAAGTTAAATGGTCGAAGAATTTTAATTAAACTGGTACAACAGGAAGTATCTAGGTCTGTTATATCCTTTCTAAAGAAAGGCCTACAACTAGAAACTTTTTTAATCGCTTATAACAGCTGTTAGATTAAAATATTTCAATTTGATGATTACAGTCAATTTTGATTGTTCTAAAAAAATGTTTAAAATATTTTATTGAATTATACAAAAAATTCGCTTTCAATTATATTAAATTTATACTGCATTTCGTATTACTACGTATTCGATTTCTTTATAAATTAGTAATAAACAGAGGAGTCATTTTTTGAAATACATATCTTCATATAATAATATGACACTAATTATTTGAAAGTTGTGTATTTAATCGAGGAACAATTTTATATTGTTATATAAATTAACAATTTCAAATATATTTTTATTATTACAAATTATTTAAATCAATTCTCATAGTTGAACAAAACGGTTACACTTAAAAATTACGCGCGTGTACATTGCATATATCAACGGTTGAGCCGTTGAAGTTCTTTTCCTTCACAATTTTTAGGTTAAAGAATACAACTATACAAAATGAATCTTGCAATGAATATGTGAATGATCTAAGAAATTTTTAATCACCTTGTATATTTCTTGAACTTTTGTATATATATGATTTAAGAAACTATTTGTCATGACTACGAATTGGGCGAATTTAAATCGTTACGGTTTTCGATTGGCTGAAAATCTGTTAATCAGCCGCACGCAGCATATAAAAGATCGTGTTTTTCAAGGGCTATCACAAGTCTTCCAAGATTCAAATCCCAACGTGCATTTTTCAACCACGTGTCGTGCACCTAAACTCGTGAGTGATTGTAAAAGTTATTTTTCATTATAATTAATTTTTGCTTGTACAATCAGTAGTAATAGTCCTTCTTTTTTGCATAAATAATACTTTATGCAGTTTCTATATAATTATCGCTGTATATTATATTCAATTTATTATTCTATTATTTGCATAATAATTAAATAAGTTGTATAAAAATGTTTATATATTTATATATTATATTATATATTACATATTTGATTTTTGTATAATGTCTAATTTCTTTGGACAACTTTTTTATTTATTAAAATGCTTCTAAGAATCTATATTATATTTATTTAAATTTAAAAAATATTAATTAAAGTATTTATAAGTAATAGAACTAATTAAATATAATTAAGTAATTAATAAGGAATAGTAATCGGAGAGTCTTGTATGTAAAACATATATCCCTCTTGATAAAGAAAATCTCATTGTGTCATGCTATACATAAGGTTATCTGTAAAAACACTTTGAACTTTATCAAGATAATAGACTAATAACGAAACACTGTTTTGCAATATCCCCTGCAGATTTAAGAAATAAACAAGTATGCATTTAGGAAATAATATAGCATTATTCCAGTAAATTGTTCCTATTATATGAAGTAAATTATAAGTATATTGGTAATATATAAAATAGACATTAAAAAACTTTGAATTTTTAATTACATAGCACATGCCTGAAATAATTTATAAGAATGTCTGGGAAACAGACCCAGAACTTTTTGAATTAATGAAAAAGGAAAGAAAGAGGCAAGAGTCTGGCCTTGAAATGATTGCTAGTGAAAATTTTACATCTCTCAGTGTTTTACAATGTTTGAGTTCTTGTCTTCACAATAAATATAGCGAAGGTCTTCCTGGTCAGAGGTATGTTTCTTATAACTTACAATTATCATTATCTTTTAAGATATTTATATGTTTATTAATTATTAAAACTATCCTTATATATTTAGATATTATGGAGGAAATGAATACATTGATGAAATTGAATTGTTGGCACAAAAACGTGCTTTGGAAGCATTTGATTTAAATCCTGAAGAATGGGGCTGTAATGTACAACCATATTCAGGAAGTCCAGCTAATTTTGCTGTCTACACAGGTTTAATTGAGCCTCATGGTCGTATAATGGGTTTAGATCTTCCTGATGGAGGGCACCTTACACATGGTACCATATAAAATTTTCATATTAAAACATTATAAGCTATGGTATTATAGATGTTAAAGTCTTTTGTTTCAATTTTCTAGGTTTTTTTACTCCAACTAAAAAGGTTTCTGCAACATCAATATTTTTTGAATCAATGCCATATAAAGTTAGTCTTGATACTGGTTTAATTGATTATGATAAGTTAGCTCAGGAAGCAAGTTTATTTAAGCCTAAAATTATAATAGCAGGTGTTTCCTGTTATAGTAGATGCTTAAACTACAAGCGATTCAGGGAAATAGCAGATGAGAATAATGCTTATCTATTTAGTGACATGGCTCATGTATCAGGATTAGTTGCAGCTAAATTAATTCCTAGTCCATTCGAATATAGTGATGTTGTATCTACTACAACTCATAAGACTTTAAGGTAATTGCCAGCAAATATTGCTTATTGGTAAATAGCTTCTCATTTCCTCATCAAAGAACATTTCTTTATTTATCATTTGTAGAGGACCTCGTGCTGGTGTTATCTTCTTTCGTAAAGGTGTTAGAAAAATTGGAAAAGATGGTCAACAAATTATGTATGATTTGGAAGATAAAATTAATCAGGCTGTATTCCCAGGACTACAAGGTGGACCTCACAATCATGCAATTGCAGGCATAGCTACAACAATGAAACAAGTTAAATCACCAGAATTTCTTCAGTATCAGAAACAAATTATAGCTAATGCAAAGAGACTATGTTCAAAACTTCAGGAGCATGGCTATAAAATCAGTACAGGTGGAACTGATGTTCATATGTTCCTTGTAGATTTACGAAATAAGGGCATTACAGGAGCTAAAGCAGAAAAGATTTTGGAGAGTATCTCCATAGCTTGCAATAAAAACACAGTGCCTGGCGATAAAAGTGCATTGAATTGCAGTGGTATCAGACTTGGTACACCTGCATTAACCACTCGTGGTTTAGTTGAAAAAGATATTGATAAAGTTGTTGATTTTATTCACAGAGGTACTTACGTTTTAAAATAATATCTTAGAATAGAATTGAAAATATTAAGAGTGTACAAAAAATATTCTTTGATTCTAATTTCTTTTAGGGCTATTACTTGCTAAGGAAGTGTCTAACATTTCTGGTCCTAAACTTGTTGATTATAAAAGGGTATTGAATACAGATGCCAACATAAAGGCAAAGGTTACAGCTTTAAAAGAAGAAGTTGAAACATTTTCTAGGCAATTTCCTATTCCTGGTTTTGATGAATATTAATGGTATTATCTTGTTACGACATAAATATTTATTTACATAACTTTTTGTATTGCATTCATTTTTTATCAATTTTATAAAAAAGAATAAAATATGTTTGAAGGAATTATGTTTTGTAATTATTCATAAGGAACATAAATGTATAGATGTATGAATTCTGTGTGAAATATGTATTTTTTATATACATATATAATGTTTTTACAGATATAAATTATTTAAAAAATGCTTATTAGGAGTACATTAAGAAATTAAATATAAGATAATTTTTAATTATACATTTAAAAAGTATTACGTTATGTGAATTACAATATTGCATTACTTATACATATAGTATAATAAAAATTTCACACTCTTTATTAATTTTTAAGAACTTTGTACATTTATTATTGCAACTAAATATAAATGTATTTTGTATATGTGAGTTAAATTTTCATTTGAGAAATGAAGTTTAGTTGCATAATTACTATTAAGAGAAATTAAGAAATTTTAACATTACATTTATATAAACACGAATATTAAAAGTTTTTTTCCTATATTGTTACATAAAAAAGATTTAATATTTATACTTTATTTTTACGATATTTGTTTATAAGATTCTAAATGTTGCTGTATTAATCATCAACATTTAAATATTTCCATTGCTATTATTCGTTGCTTACCAATTCTAAATAAAAATATTAATTAATTTTTTAAAATTTTTTAAACTATATTATGATACTGATTATTTTCATGCTTCTTTGTTTAGAGTTGTGTATTTCTATTTAACAATCAGGGTTTATTCATCAATTGATAATTGATATTTATTTGGAATTATCATATAAATTATCCTGCATTACTATCAATCAGTAATATTTTTTTCGATTACAATATTATAACTAATTTATAATATCATATATTCAGTTATTGCTCAACAGAAATGAATGTAGTTAGGAATAGTTAATTGGAATTAACTTTTTATATTGTTTGCTTCATTTCAGTTTAGTTTTTCTAATTGAGATACCTTGAGACATTGCGTTTCTTTTTACATCCAGTATAGTTATATTTTTAAAATGAACCTGAAATAAAACGTTTTAAGTTACAATTGTAAATAAAATAAGATTTCTATTTGTATGTTATTTTTGTTTACTATTAAATATAATATCTATACGCAGTATTCCAATGTTTTGTATTTCAATTTATTTATTGTTTCGTGATAAATCTTTTAAGGATAATGTGTTTATATATATAATATTTGTATATGGTATAAATTTTAATAATTTTCTAAATAATATATGTAAAATTATATCAATGTTCGCGCGCATATTAATATGGAAAACAAATACATATATCACGTCTGTCAATGTACTATATGAAAAATCTATTTTATCAACAAATTTTAATTCGTTTTTGTTTAAAGTGAAACCATGTATGTTTGTAACAAATTTAAATATTACATATTTGCAAAACGTTTGCTGTGTTCAAAAATTATGGAAAAATAAGCTATTATACCCATAATACATATAATATATACTACAAGAATACACATATGTTTGTATATGTATATACTTATTATAAATCTATATCCTTCATCATACCTTTTTCCTATACTTTTGGATTCAATACACAGCAATTGTACATTATTCTTATTAGTACTGAAAAATGCTTTGTTACAGAATCATGGCCACCTTATTTTTATAATTAAATATACATTCTATTTTTCGCTAAAATTTTTAAACAATATAAATCATATTAGTATAGTGTTTGATAAATAAATATTTTACTTCCTCCTATGACAGTTACATACATAAGATTAATTTCACTCATTTAGTATTTCAGCAACAAGTAGTATTAAGCACTCCTTCTCTGTAGCTATATATGTATATATGTCACGTTTATTTGTCACACGATTAAGTTTATATAAAATAAATCTTCATTTCAGCAGTTACACTCAAATACATGTTTTTTTTTTTTGAACATACATCATCATATATAGGTAATTATTAGTACAAGGATTTTGTTCAAAGTTCAAGTTTGTTTTTAAGCTTCATAATGATATTTAAATAGGATCCCATATGTATAATTTAAAAGTTTCAACTAAGTTGCAACATATCAAATAATAGTTCAAATGTAGTATCAAAAGAGACCTTCCTTGGTAATATAAAGAAAGACATGTATAAAGAGTCATTATTTTTCACAAATATCTTCTTTCTATGTAGTTTTACTTTCTGATAAATGAATTTTTGAAAACTGTTCTTAACTTATAACTTTGAAAAATTCCTCTAGGAATGCATCCCACATATTTTTATTTTAAATAAGTTTATCTGTACAAGTCATTTAAGAAAATTAATTTCAATATAATGTTTGAGGATCTACTAGATTAACGCAATGTGTGTATTAAAAATATATGGGACACCATTATATGTATATATATACACGTATTTTATATATATATATATATATATATAATATGGGTATATATATACACATATATAAAGTTCATTATTTACTTTCATCACATTGCACAGTGACGTGTAACTTTTAATCAGTCAAGCTCTTGTGCTGTTTGTGAAGTTGAAGCTGTGTTTCTTTGTTCATCATCTGAACCGTCATCTTCAAGACCGTTAAAAAATGATTGTAAAAGTGTACCAAATAATCCTTGATTGCGAGGACGTGGGGATGGAACGTTAAAAAATAATTGTCCTATTTTATCTAAGTACTGTCGATAACATGGATCTCTATTTAAAGATATTCGATATTGTTCACAAAGTACTGTGAACACAGCGAGTTTACCACTGAAAAATATGAAGTGCAGAATATAATATTGCTACAAATTTGCTACAACTTTTTAATAATTAAACAAATGAGTTAAAATTTGTACTCACCTGTCAACTGTTTTTAATAAAAAAAATAAAAAATTCAATAAAGGAAGAAGATATGGTGGACCACTGTTTATTTTTGGATGTTGTGACGTATAAGAATTAAAAACTTCCTGTGCAGCAGTTTTATTTTGTAAACAAAGATATCTAAAAATAAGTTAACAGGACTTTCTAAATTATTTTCAAGTACTTTAAATATTATTTAGATGCCTAAATTAATGAGATGCATACTTACTGCAAAACTGCCTGAGCTATAAAAAGATCTATTTCATTTTTGTAACCACGTTGCTCATGGAGCTCGACAAGCATCGCAGCACATCCAGAACCATCTCTACTATATATAAAATGTTGCCTTGCCATTACATAATTTTTTTCTACAAAAATGTATAATAAATTGCTTCAATAATATTATTATTATTATATGAATCATATTCAATATTTAAGATGTTTATTATCTTAATCAATTTACCTCTCCAAAATACTTGTGCTATTTTCTGATGCAAATCTGGATGACCTGTTTTATATTCTGTACCCTTTATACTCCATCGAAGAGCAGATTGTACAAATACATCTCTTTCAGGTGATAAAGAGCTCATTATACTGAACAAGTTCGTAATTTTTTCGAAATAATCTTGGGAAGGTTCTGTTCCTGATTGTGTTAAAACATTTACAAATAAGATTCCTAAGTCAGCTCCACTTGCATGCTATAAGTAATAAAATATAATAATATAACAATACTTTTTTATGTATCTGTATAATTTATGTAAATAATTGCAAATATGCTATATACAACTCAATGTTATATAGTATTATCAATTGATATAGAGCATAATCTCATTATGTCTTGAAATATTCCAGAATATTCAAGAAAAATTTGATTTTTATTTAAAAAAATATATTTTAATATAGCAGGCATTAATGATAACTGATAATAGAACTTAATTATAGATTGTTCGAGAAGGGAATTTGTAAATAACACTTAAGAATGTGTATTATGACATCATTTTGAAAATAGTTGTTTTCGCAACATATTTGTAAAATCAATGAAAAATAGAGAAAGTAAAATAGATTACGTACTTGCTCGTGTTGTAATAAAAGAGTAGAACCATTGTATAGTAATTCCAAAAGTTCCGAATACTTTTTCTGCCCAAGATATCTGGAAGAAGAGGTTAAGCAATCATATCGACGATTCTATAAAAACGATTCTTTGACGATGTTGATTAATTACGTTGTTGGCCCACCTGAAGTATAAAGTTCTATACATTTGATGAGCTTCATAATAATTTTCCGAATTTATGGATGCTTCTAATTTTGCTAAAACTCGCTGAATAGCGTGATTATACCGCGAGGCCATGTTTACGCTCTTTCTGCTTTTGTAATTGGTATCACTGCTGTGTGTGTAAGTAATTTAAATTTGAATTCTTTTAAAAGATGAAATTCAATATGTTCATTTATAAAAGGACATTATTATACAATGTTACAAATAATACATATGTAATACATTATAGTAGATATTAATATGAAATATTACAAATTAATATAAACTGATTGCTAATACAATTAACTTTAGAAATTAAGCTGTGCATAAATATATGTTTGTACTTGTTTATCTATATATGTTTTATAAAAATATATACATAATTATAATGTTGAGAATGCAAATTTTATTTTTAGTTGTGTTAATTATACATATAATTTAATTTATACTCCCCATTAATAATTAAACAAGTAATTATAATAAAGTAGCATATGTAGTTGCAATTTTGCAATGCTTTTATAAATAGAAAATAATTTTCTATAAATAACATAAAACATTCAATGTACAATTATGTTACTTGTTATTACATTTCTAAGTCGAGAATGAGTAGCGTAAGTACTACTAAATTTATAGGAACAATATTAAAATACTGCTTTATATATAAAATTATATCAAAATATAACTTATATTATTAGATTTTATATGTACTACATTTTATTATCCAATTACCCATACTTTTAACATATGAAATATAAAATGATTGTTTCACTTCAAAAACAATAATTAGGGATACATATTAATGAAATACAATATACATATGTATAATCAAATATAGAGATTAAATTTCACGAAATATATTAGAGAAAATGAAACATTTCGTTATAATCAAATTACAAAGAAAATAATATAAGTCGTGATATATACAGGTGAAAGTCATAATATATAGCTTTTAGTTAAATCGATAGGAAAAATTGGAAGGCTGTCTCGGAGGTGATATCAATTGCAAAAAGTAATATTGATAAATGCGCAAAGTGGCGTCGCGTAAGCGCTGAAATGCTGTAGGTGCATACATACGTGGATACAGTAAAAATCGTGAAGGCAATGCGCCTCTGGTGGCCAGCCGCGCAAACAATCCTTGCGGAAATAATTATCACGATTTATGTTATTTGTAAATGTGAAGAGAATCATTAATGAGGGTATGCCAAGTAGCGGCGATTAGGGTGATAAGCGGGTCCTGTAGTGTTCCCGGTTACACTTCGAGTGAGTGAAAGTCGTGCTCGGTAACGGGGTGAGTGTCCAAAACGTTCATTCCCCCCGCTTTTAAAGGGGGGCGGTGGCTCGCATCAGTGTTTTTTTATCGTTTCTTTAGACGTCTTCATCCCGAAAATAACAATGGCCGGAGGATTCGAATATGCATGGATTTTTAAAATGCCAAGCTTGCTACCCTGGCAACCTACACACATTTTCCTGACCCTTTTTTATTACATGTGTCAATTAGCATCGGTACGGCTACTGTACATCTTAATATTTTCAACAATAGTTTTCTACAAATTAATTTATCCAATGTGTATAATTCTGTAAATTAATTTTTATGAGATGTAGCTCATCAGAAATTAACGAAATTTTCTGTGTATTAAAAGAAAGAGAAATGTTACCGCCTACGAAAATTGTAACTGATATTACAAATAACTTTAGCAATTCAGTTTTGTCTACTCAATCTTATGTTTATGACGTGTTTTTTTAATTTTTTAATTGTAGAAATTATTTGAAATCTTTTCCTTTATTCTGAAAAGATGATTTCATTTGCACAGGATGGACTTGGCAGAAACTATGAAAAACATTGTTGCCAAAGGTATGCAAACCGAAATGGGACCACCAGGTGGAGGATCTGGTTACCCTGGTACACCAAGTAGCGCTGGCTATGTTACTGAAAAGATGTATATGTTATTACAAGCCTATCTTCAAAACAAAGGTTGGAATCCAAGCATCGAACTGCTGCAATGTTTTTCTGAATTCAAGGATGCATCTATGATACCAAGTGCTGCCTATTTGCAGTAAGATTGCTTGATCTTTTATCTTTATGTATTAATATATTATACTGTATGTTTATATATAAATGTAAACTGTATAGTTTTTTTTTATAAAACATAAATTTTTATGTAAAATTGGCAATGCTTTTATTACATTTTCTGTAATGTATAAATAGGATGATGGCATCAAGAATAGCTTTGGACTCTCAGGGAAGGCTAGTGCTTAGAGAAAATGGAAAAATAATATTGCCCTATGAACACTTTGCAAATGCTGTGATGTTAAAGCATATGAATGGTCCGCATGGTCTACATTTGGGCTTAGAAGGGACAGTTAGAGCTGTTATGGAATCATACACTATCGGACGGGAATGTTTTGGTATGGAAAAAGAATTTATAATAGAGGTGGTACAAAACTGTCCAAATCCTGCTTGCCGTTATTACAAAAATCAACTCGAATTAACTCAAAAAATGGGACATATGGCACCAACTTACATTCAAGAAAATGAAACAACAGCTTCTCTCTTACGTAGTAGTTTTCCTCATAATACAGATTTTCAAGCAGTAAGCATAAGAGCCATTTTTATTGCTAATTTATTTATAAAAAAAGAATTAATTTTTACATATTTTTAAATCAACTATATTTGATATATTTATATTATAGACATTAAGCAGTGCTAATCCAAATACTCACATGGGAGGAGGATCAACAGCAGATTTGGCAGAAATGAGAGGTGCTGGGAATCAAATGAATCTTCAACGTCCTCCAAGCCGTCCATCATTAAATATTCCACACAGACCTGTGTCACAAGAAAAAAAAGTAGTCACTGGGAAACAACATTATGAATCCTTAATACCTAATATTCCAATGTCTGATCATAAATTAACAGACTTCTTAAGAACGAATTTAGATAATTTGGACAATCTCAGTGGGCTTGGTTTGGGAAATTTACAAGGAATAGGAAATGCAAATAAGGATTTGTTAGCTCTACATAATGGAGCTTGGCCATTAGAAAATGAGAAAGGATCTCGGGCATCTTCAAATTCAGAAGGTTAGTAGATCATATATATGTATAATATTTAGTCTATGAAATTGAAATTATGTTTATATTTATGTCTTTATTTATTAATCTATATCTTAAATTTTTGTCTTATTTTTTATTTATTTATTTTTTATTTATTAATTTATGTCTTAAAAAATGATTATTTTCTTATAATTTTACAGGAGGACAAGAAAAAATAGTAAGGGCTTTTGCAGAAGTTATGAAGAACATGGCAAGAATGAAAGCTTGTGTACGTCCTGCGATGTGCAAGCCATATGGAAAACAATCGGAAGCTTTGCAAAAAAGTAATAAAATACATAGCATCTATCGTAATTTATCTTTTAATATAATATTTCCATTAGGTTTACAAATAGATTCTTCTTATAAATTATTTATATTTTACATAATACCATATCGATGTGTGATGTTATTAGATATTAAATACTGTGTTTCTTTGACTACTTTTTACATCTCGTCAATCTTTCTCCATTGATGAAAATGAAATGTATATGTTTTGTGTTGGTTTTGTTACAGCACTGGTGGATACAATACAGCTTGTACAGTCGCTAAGGAGTTTCCTGCCACCTCCACATATTCCTGTCTCAAGCTGGAAAAATGAAGATAAACATCGATTAGATCATACGGGTACTCCCTATCTCCCATCATTGTAAGTATCTCTTATGGTCTATATTTTAAGTATACCCTCGTTACATGACTAGAGATATCAAATAAAGAGTTATAATTTTTATGCAGAAAGACTGGAGGTTTAGAAGAGTTATGCGAACAACGCAAGCTAGACTAAACAAATGTCTTCGCTTTTTAAGCGGCAGACCAGGTTTTGTCTTTGCGCTCTATGATGTTCTAGTCATGTGGTGTTTATGGGTTAGATGGGTGTTTTGTATTTAAACAACCCGAAGGATTGCTCAAATGTTGTTGGCGTTTAGGACTTCAAAATACTAAGAGACAAAACGAGTCATGCGTGGACTGTGATAAACGTGGGTAGCGAAGAAAAAAATTTATATATAGTCAATCGAATCTCCACACCGTTATTTCAAATTCGAACTAGCTTTATTTCGCGTTGCTATAAGTTTTCTTCGAATTCTTATAATCTGCCTATGGGGCTTACTTGGACACTATGGGGTAAGATAATCTTAAATTGTCTACCTCATCATGAATAATTTACATATTATGAATGTATTATAAAATGGCATTTATATTTTATTGTTGTGCATTGATTTAATAGCTCACCACTTGTGTTCTAATGATTACCTGATCAACATTGTATTATAAAGATTCTTTGTTATATAAGTAAATCTTACGTACGTATTGGAAGTTTGGACAAAGTGTAAAGACTAAATTCAGTCTTGCATGTAAGTGTGAAAGGTTTGCTAATTAGATATTGTTATAAGTATTCTAAATACGAGAATATAAATAAGCAATCGCAATTCTTGTTGTCGCTTGACCTCGCATTATTTAATTTTTGAATATTTATTATATAATTATTGGACTATTGTTTCGAATTAAATAATTAAAATCACGACAAAATTATCTAGTTAAAATAAATATTCAATTTCTATATACTATATATATACGTTTTTTAAAAATTATATTTGTATAAATTATTGTTTATTTATAAAAATAGATCACAAACATATATTGTTGTTATGTCTAGTATTATTATCTGACAAGTTAATGTTAAAACTTGCAATAATTTATAAGCTCCATGGGCAGTAACATGCGGTGTGCACGTATAAAAAAAGAAATCATTGGTCAATTCATAGATATTTTTCGAGAAATAAATTATTTCGTTACTATATACGATTAAAAAAAAAAAGAAAAGAACGAAAAGTTACATTATTAGAAAATTTTCGAAGCGTGGTTTGCACTGATGCTCAAAAATTTCTCCCTGTGCACTATTACTTACAAACGGTATTACCTCTGGCAACCGCGAAATGCGTGATAAACCGAAAGAAAAGAACAAAAAAATATTATGCGTTACCTTAATCGAAATCCTTCGATGAAGTGCATTTTATTTTGGTTGTAGAAGTAAAATCGTTTTAAACTCAATTGTTATACGCATATCTGCGATGGTAAAATGTTTCCTTCTTGCTCGATAATATCAAAATATAAACTATATGTTTCTGAATATAAACAATAAATTTGTGTAATGAATGCTTGGAAAGTGGATGAATGTCTGAATCTTGTTTGTACACGGGTTCGATGGATGTAAAGTTTCGGCTATCAAATAGCAAAATTTTATATGAACGTATCTGAATGCGTGAACGCGTGAATCTGTTTAGATATCTTTCTATAAACGTGTCTGTTATAAAACGCATGTATATTTATTTATAACATCTGCAGCGAATATGTCGATCAATTGTTAGCAGGGCTCAGATTTCTGTGATCCACTATTTACATCTGTGTGTTAACATCTCTCTTTAAATTCAAACATTTTTGCATTTCTAGTATGTAGGATGATACAATTAAAATATTTCGATCATCTTTTTTCGTTTACATTCGTTAATATCGTCTTAACGATAATTTTTTTGCTGTCGATATATATATATATATATATATATATATATATATATATATATATATATATAATTATAAATATAATATAATTATAAATAAATATAATTATATTATATTATATATATTATATATATATATATAATTAATATATATATACATATATATATTAATTAATGAAACATAATAAAGTTTCAATCTATTTAGGAATTATTTAATTGAATATTAGAAGTGTGATCTAAAAATCTCTATTTTAATTTTGTATAATCTTACATAATCGTTCATAAAAATTCATTTATATCATCCATATTATCTATGTACCAATCATTATGTTAGAATATCTCAGTTGAATAAAATTATTAGAATTGAGAAAATAAAATATACATACGTATAGATAATAAAGGAAACACGAAGGAGTGTTAAAATTTCTAGGAAAAAAGGTAGAAAGTATGAAAGATATTTCAAAATTAATTACATTGTTTAAAATATGTTTTTTAGCAATTTGCTGCATATACAGGCTGCAGGATTGTGAATGTTACTATATATAAAAGCTGTGCAAAGATAAACATTTTATTTTCATAGTTTTCAAGCAGTATCCTGAAGAAATGTTACTGATAGTTTAGCACATCTCATCATGTGTATCTAGTGTGGGTGTATTTACATAACAGTATACAAGTAACGTGAGCGATAAAACATTAAACCATTTACCTTTATTTTATTTGATATTTTCTTCTCTATATCCTAAATTAATTTTGTTATCTTGTCTCTGTAGTTTACTATTGGAATGAATATTGTGGAGAAATAATATAAGCCAGCAAACTGTAGTCTATTAATAAAATTTAATAATAGAACTTACAATCGACATAGATTTCAAATCAATGTTGTCTGTGAAATTGTTGAAATTATTAGGAACAAATCGATTTTACGGTTTCTGGTGTTCTGATTTATGCTTGAGATTAGTGGACAAAACAGGTACAGGTTGTGTTTTCAGTTACGGATCATCCACATTTGGCACACAGAATGTTATACACTGAGCAACGCATGCAATCTGAAATATCACCGAAATTTAAGTCCTGTATATCCCTTGTTTTTTGTTAATCGACATGAATCTTAAAAGTAAAGCTGCTGTAATATCATCTAAGTAATTTTTGACGATTTACCTGTTACACGCCAAAGTGTATTTGCAACAACAACTAAATGGATCTATTTCTTCTAGTAGCTATTACGAGACTAACGCGAAACGTATCATCGTTAGTCTTGTTGTCGAAGTGTCGATACGACTAAGCATATCCATGACTAAGTCGCTACTTGTATGCCAAATAAAGAAAAGAAAAAAAAAAGAAAAAAAAAAAGAAAAAAGCGAAAAAAAAAATGAGAAGAAAAAAGTAAGAGGGAGCACGGAAACAAAGTCTGATGATAAAAGGTACAAAAAACCGAGTCTCGAGACAAATTAAACGTTTTAGGTGTATGCGAGATAGAATCGCAAGCCGTATGAACTGTTGTTCAGAATCCAGTTTCCAAGTTTTATCGCTCTCGCGTCATATTTATTATCAATAGGAACCGTGTACAAGTTTTCTGCACCTTCTGACTTTGACAGTAAGAGATCGTTGTAAGATGCGCACCGTCGTTGTTCATTTATCAAGTCGCATAAATGGACAATCGATTAATGAATGATGAATTATAATACACCAATGCTACCGCTGTATTTGCACATTAAGCTCGTTGTCGCTTGCCAGTATTGCTCTTCTGTATTCTTGCATAATTCTAACCGATGAACAGCAATCATTAAAGTTTTTACAAGTGTGACTTGCCTGTATTACATTTCTGTTCTTGACCAGTCTGTTGTTCGAACACGTTCGGGCATTCTTTCCCAGATGGTTCCGTATCCATCCATTCGGAAGCTGAGTATCGCGAGCTATCCTAAAAGCTTCTAGCGTATAAGTGTTCAGAAATATTTCTCATTGAATATTCACAGGATTGTGTACTAACTGGCTGCGCCTCTAGCACGAATATTACGTCGTCGAGAAAGTAATACGCCTGGCCGAGGTCTCCTTCGCAGAGGTAAGGCAATTTGCTCCATACGAGACACCTTAGGCTCAATGGTGCGAAAACTCTGTCGACGAGGCTGGCTATTTGACCTTCTAGACCGTTCCCTTTTACTGGTAGATATTCTGACGGTTTGTGGTCACCCCTTTCACCAACTTCCACGTAAGGGCTGAAGGGAAGAACCAGTGCTACGACCAGACGTCCACCCGGAGCCAAAGATGATCTCAAACGGCGAAGTAGAGTATTAGGTCGATCGCAACGATCCAACAGATTCAGGCAGAGGATCACGTCGAATGGACCGCTTTCGTGCCATTTTTCTACGTCCAGCACCCTATAAGTTAACAGGGTATATTTTCTTCCATTTTCATTTTATTCTGATAGAATATTATGTCATATGTTGTTTGATATTTGAAAGGGGTAATAGTATACTGTTATAATTAATTCACACAATCTGTTAAACATTCCCTCTCATCGTTTTGTATTTAAGATGTCTCGTTTAATGTTTTGGAATTTTATTGACGTGCATGCTATTTGGTCAAAGGTATAGGAACTAATTTTAAGAGAAGAATGCACATGATTTGTGGATTGCGTAGGGTATAGATAACTTGAAATACAATTCCTTGGTTATTAAATTAGCTAATAAATAAAAATTTAGTAGCCTATTTTATATATAGTATTTCTTCTAATAGATTTTGATGATTTTCTTCTGTTAAATCTGGAACGTATTACATAATTTCTTTTTATTTGGGATAAAAGTTAATACGAAGTTAGTAAATTCAGATATTTTAAATGCAGGCCATTTAGATACGGTTATGTTCTTACAAAAAGTATTTTATTTATTTTGCCTGTCTTCGTATTCTCGTTATTTTTAATAACACAAACATTTGGACAACAAATTAAATTGGATTTGGATGATAAATTAAATTCGCACTGTCAGTAAGATTTGAAACAGCGAAAAATCTAGTGCCACATGTAGATATTAGATTTTTTTAGCAAAATTTTATCTAATTTTAAAATAGTAAAAAAAATAAGAAGAATATAATTACAATTTAAATACTTTAGCCAAATATAAATGCTATAGCAGGGTGTAGCATCGTATGTGGGATTTGTTTTAATAAATTCAATACTTAAAAATAATAAAATATGTTTATACAATCACTCAAACTTGTTTTCAAGTTAGTTTATTAAAACGTAAATGTTATCTAAATAAATCAGTTGTATTTTGATTAGTAAATCAAAAAATAAGACTTCTCAATTCATTCATTTTACAAAATATTCTTCCTTTATTAATGATAAACTCAAACACTATAAATTATTTAAAAGTTAAAAAACTTTAAAGAAATACTACACAGCATTAAACCGTAAAAAAAATAAAAGTAATCCCTGAAAGCATATCTCACGAAAATCATATTAATAATTATATAACAAAGAAATTAGTCGTAATTCCAAAGCGGAAGCAAGATCAATTCAACGTTCGTACAAACCTATTTTTTAATTATTTTCAAGCATCGAATTCGCTCGTATAACTGGATCCCACATAATGCCACACCTTGGACATGATCCGAATCAAAGTTACTGTTTACTTCACGATGACTGCATCTCTAACTACTACCGTATTCTAGGTGTTAACACGTACTTCTCTTCCTATTTTCTCTTCGAAGATCTTCATTCGCGCCTAAGATCACGGGGGGAGGTTTCTAAACTCGTCTGGAAAAGAGCAAACGGATTTCTATAAAACGGTTACGGGTACATCGCACCCTACGGACATTTACTTAAAATTCGAATAGTCTCGGATTGCAACCGTATCGACGCGAGACAGGCCGGGTGTAAAACCACCGTAAACTTCTACTCCAATCAATTCGGTGCCATAAACTTGTTAGTAGCGCACCATGGTCTATTACATGCACCGTCCTCGACGACATTCAGTCGTTAGATGTTCCTCCAACTCTCGGATACCATTGAATTAAGCATCTACGCGCTTAATTAAGGCGACTACGAGGAGCTTTGAAATAGTCGACGTTCCATGAGCGAAGAATTCTATGTTCGTTCTAGGGTGAACTGGTCGTTCGATATGAAACTTAAGAACAATCAATTTATACATCGATACTGCAAGAATGACCTCAATGACGAGTTTTAATTTTCATGAAATCTATTGTGAACGAAATGTATTTTCATTTTCTTTCTCTTTTTTTTCTGGAATTAAAATTACTGGTTTTGTCTAGTTTTAAGAAACAGACGTCTAGAGGGCAAAGTGGTAAAATAACGTCAATTTAAATGTAACTTTGATATGATTTAACTTTCATCGGAAAGCAGAATTTTTCTTGGTAGATATTATTTATTTTTTTGTTTGTTTGTATATTGAATATAGTATAGCTATAGCTTTTTAATCGTATAGAAGAAATCTATAATAGACATCTCATACGTTAACATGCAATATTCAAAAGAATGATAGGATAATTTAGAAAATTGTATATCTATTTTCAACAAAAGTTTTAAAGCGTTTGTCAAGTTCTGTCGATTTATTTTAATTACCTACTAATATAAAAAGTTGCATTTTTAGATCGTTCACAAATATGCAAATATTTTTTGAATATTTGAAAATTAGTTAATATTCTTTATTTCGTCAGTTACACTTACTTGAAATATTCATAGCATCGTACGAATTTTCATTGCATATACTTGAGCAAAGAATTTAATCTCCTGTGTATTTTAAACACAAACGGAATTACGACATTCTAATATAAAAAAAGGTAAGACGGGCGAATAAAAATGTGGAAAATTCTATGTATCGTGAAATTTTCAAATTTCTCATCAATATTTCGTTAGATAGTTACAAGTAGGAATCCTACAATTTTCTTGCCCCTTTTTCGCTTTCATTTCGAAGAATGCAAATTGAACGAAAGATTGAACGTGACTTACGTGAACTTCCTTCTCGCCAGAGCCCATCTCATCGGTGCTGATATGTCTGTGGCGTAAACTTTTTCAAAGAGGTGGGCTACATGAGCAGTGGTGGCACCGTCGCCAGCTCCTAAATCCACCAACGAATGCCACGGCCCTGTAAAGCCGCTCGCTGCCATAAATTTTTGAAACTGTTCGCAGGAAAAGACATGCATGGAGCCGCGGCCGAGCAGCCTGAAATCATCATTTTACAATGTTGAAATGTGAAAATTGATAACATAGAATATATGTACACGGAAGAGCTTGTTTTTTCTTTCAGAGATATATTTGATATTGATTTGTTCGTAATATAATAAAATATAACTTTATATACAATAACCTTTATATCTTTTAAATAAGTTTTAATCGTTTAAATATGTTTATACGATATCGATATAGAAATTTTTCTTCACTTTCCTATGTGACATTATAATTTTTCGAATCAAGCGTTGCTTAAAAATGCAGACATTTACAATCGCATTTGGATTATAAGATATTGATATTTTAAATGTAGATAAAGTTTAAAGTATTGAAAAGCGAAGAAATTTTACAACGCTATGCAAACAGGTATAGAAATTTTCGCATTTTCTGTCTCGTACAAAATATAATTCCGCCGTAACAACTCTGACAAGGTAAATCTAAGTTATTACAAGATAAAGTCGTAAACGTCGAGATTTGGTGGTGCACAAGGTCGGCTGCAGAAGGGTGAGACGAATAAATCAACGCAACGGTAACACATATTTCAACATCTCATTGTGCGGGTCGACGGAGCTTCCATGATCGATGAAAGGCAGCTGCATATAGAAATCAAAAGGTCCGACGTGTTTGTGGCTCGGTTTAGTCGGGAGAATTCGATGATGCCTCGTTTCGGAGGGAATCTTCCGACTATCCGGCGGATGATGGTGAGGGCTGAACCATGGCTGAACGCACGAGGAAAAAGGGCGGGTTCATTTGAAAATACCAGCGCTGCCGCAACGCGGCGCACAACGGTGGCGATCCATCAATGCCGCGGAACGCGGGATTTTGATCGTGAATTCGGTTACCCCCGGCGTTATAAATAAGGCGATGGTGGTCTCGTGGTCCCCTTCTTCGTGGGCCCACCTCGATTTTTCTCCCTCTCTACCGCTTTCTGCGCTCGACCATAGCCGGTGCCATCAATTAACGAGCACCTCCTGGCTTCTATTGAATAATAAATAAAAATCAAAAAGAGAAAGAAAAAGGAAAACAGACGAGGTAGGAGGAGGAGAAGAAGGAAGAGACGAAGATTTCAGAGGAGACAGAGGAAAGAGGCGCGGAAGAGGAGGATGAAAAGAAGCGAATGGAAAGAAGAGAAAGAAACACGGAGACCCGGTTGCCGCATTTTTCGTAGCATCTTTCCGTTTCTCTATCCTGTTCTTTATTCTTTCCACGGATCATTCACGGTCTATCTCTCTTATTTCACCGTGTATTATTTGCTTCTTTTCATTACCATCTTGTTTTTGTTTTACCGTCTCTCTGTCTCTCTTATACAGTGCCTGTTTACTTTGCCGTACCGTTGGGCTTGTTTCCATTGTCAGTCTCCACCATGGTCGCGTATAACCTGTACACGGGTCTCCTTGTTGCACGCCGGAGACGATCAACCAGTGAAGAATGAAAGAAATGGAAAGGGAAGAGAGCGTGCAACGAAAGAGAAAACGAAATAGAAAACGAAAGAGAAAACGAAAGAGAAAACGAAAGAAACAGTGAGAAAGAGAGGCTGAGGGGGGGAGAGAGAGAGGAGAGGAAAGGAACGGGTAGATACACATACGATATACACGCGTGCGGCTCACAAATCAGGCTTGCGGATCGTGGCGGCTTCGTCGGCGGCGCGAGCGACAATTAATTCACCGCTTTTGCTCTCGGCTCCTCTTCTTGGACCCCATTGTGTGTACGTACTCGTTCCTCCCTTCTCCCCGCGTCGCAATGTTTCTCCCAATGGAGAATCGTTCGGGGCCTATCGGTGCTTCCAACGTCGCCCTGTTTTATCGAGCGATTCCGATCCCTTCTTTTCGCCCTTTTTGCTTTCCACAACTTCGTCGTCGGGGGCCCCCTACCTCTACCTTTCGAAGCCGCGTCTTTAATTTCGACCCTGGCGTCACGCGGTCTAGAGAAGTCCGGTGCGCGCTCGGCTACACAGCGTTGCCAGGTTTAAAAAGCCGATCCGTCGCGATCTTGCGTTATTACGCGGATTTTCGATCGGCCCATTATTCCTTTCCCACGCAGTTTCGTTACTTTCTTAATAATATATTATTATTTTTCAAATAGCAGAAATTAGAGAAATAGTTTGAATGTAACACTACTTTATAATCAAATTCAAGCCCGAGTTCTTTAAAAAGAAACATACACACTTTTGAGAAAGACACACTTTTTACAAAAACTTAATTATAAATCTAATACTTGTACTACAATCGATACGAGTTGTACAACTTGATATCGATTTAACTGCTTGATCGATATTCAATTAAAACACTTATTCTCGGTACTAATAAATAGATCTACGCGGATATGTATCGCGTTTTACCGCATACCAATGACAAATTGCACGTAGCGCGCATCTAAAAACTATCGATTCCAGTGTAGCAACGTGTTATAAAAGTTACTATATGTGTACATCGATACCAATAATCATGTAACAATCTCGAAGCATACATCATAGGGATTAAAAATAACTGACTGTAAGAAGTTTCGAAGCGCTGACGGCTAGTCTACGAGTCATATCTACACGGAACGGGACAGTGGCGGGTATAAAGGTGATAAGAATCTTTTTCCAGGGGTTCTGGACGATTATTTACAATTCCAGCCACCTACTCGGTCCGGGCGGTGCGGTGGTTGAATTTTTGTCGACCGACAGGCGGCGCTGGTTCAGTTCGCTATGGCCTCGGTGGCTTTTATCGGTGAGGGCCTCTCGCGGTCGCTCGTAAAATACCTCGAAGGGCGAGCGCGTAGTGTTAAAGAGGCGCTCGAAGGACCGTTTACCTAATAATAGCAATAATATGTAAATGCGATGCGTATCAAGCCGCCATCTAAAGAATCCACCCCGCTACGGGCCTATTGTTTGCAAATCTTCGTTTCAGCCGTGCTGCTCTCTGCTGGATTGCTGCAGAGCTCTCGATACACCTATCTCCATCTCTTTTTGCACCATCGCTTTACCTGCGATCTGTCCTTCTCCCGATACCGGACGCGCAAATAATCGAAGGTAGGCTAGCATTACAGAAACACACCTAACGACAACAGACGCGAGATGCGTCTCATCGTATCTCGGTTTTTCTGCGGTATTCTGCTGTTTGCATTCGGAGAATCGAGGAGTGCAGGACGATGGAAAACGAGCATATGCCGCGATATCATAAATTTGCAGGAAAATGAGCTTTACAACAAATTACTTTTTGAAAATCTTTGGTACTAAACCGTAAGTATCTTAATCGAAGATCGAAGTAAGTGATAAATGGCAATTACTATTGAACTTTGGTTCCAGCATTTGTACTGTTGTTTCGAACGGTTCGAATCGATTTAAAATATTAATATCGCTACGTATTTTGGAGTAATGGCGTGCGATTTAGGTTAGTCGAGATACACGAATTGAATTCGAGTAACTTGAAACTTTTCATAGTGCCAACTATAACAACGGCACCAGAAAACTAAAAAGAATTAATTAACCTATTCAGATTATATGTATAAAAATGAGCAAAGTCATGTCCTGTTTTATTTTTCTCATAAAAGTATGTACTACTTGGGAACAGAGTATTAGATATATAGTGCTATCGTATTTCAATTTTCGAGGTGGTCGTATTAATTCTATCGAGAATGTAACACATGTTTGTATTTATGGATGCAAAGTTCGGTTCAGCGTAAATCGCTTCAAGAGGTTACATCGATGCGGTACAATTATAATTTGATTCGATCTCGTCACGCTCGAGATTTTTCAAGCTCCGAACGTCGTTATATATTCACGTCGTTACATTCGGGACCGGTGTAACACTGTAATACAACGTGGAACTTTTCGAAGTACGCCCTGAATGGATTAATGAACCGAGTGACATGGGATCTGATTGGGGCAACACTTAAGGAATCCGTCCAGTCATCTTTACCTTCGTTTGTCGCCCTGAACGAGCATAACGCGCTATCCTGACCTTTCTCCTCCTTCTTTTTATTCTTCCTTATGTCGCTTCTCTTTCTCCTTCTTCGGTTACTTTTTCGTATTGTTGCTCTAGATCGCTGTTCGAACACGTCGAAAGACTCACTTTTCGTTTCGTGACTTACATCGCTGACCGTAAGCATTAGGATATCTTACTTATCTTACATTTATTGAAAAATCAATTTTTGCCTGTATTTTCTATTGTAATAAAATAATTAGAAACTAAAATCAATGGAAGGTGTTCAACTTTTATGAAATATCAAAGGATGTTTTAAATGTTTTGATATACAGATACATATATATTTATGGTCGGCGTTACCTATAATTTGCCACCGCAATTGCCAAAATTTTGGAATCCTCTATTTTCTATCGCACTATTTATTATTATTATTATTGCGTTGCTGTTATCGAAGATTGTATTATAAGAGACGTCTAATTAACAAGTAACTGTCATCAACTGTAATAATTACAACATATCTAACGAATGAAGTTATAAATTAATCAAAATAATTAATAAAACTATCCTTGTACATATAATAACCTGTTACGTATGTAGATATTGATAGAAATTAATTTCGATTTTGTATTTCCTAATTACAAAATCAAATGTCGAGAGGCAACAAGGATCTTGAGTTATGTTTATAACTTCCTCGTTCGATTCAATAGTCAATTTCAACGGTATTACTTTCCTAGGATGCACTCGATCAATGTCTGCCAGACTGAAAAATGTATTTCGAATTGGTGAGAAGCAAAGGGATCACGGTGGCTTGAGAAATTTCACAGATCGTTCGCCAACTTTTCTCCGAGAGAGCTTTTCGTACGTTTACAAATTCAAATCGACCGTGAAACTTTTAATTCCGAGTCCTCTGTATTGTACATATATTCGCTGACAATTCGCTATAAACATCAATAATGGAACGGAGACGCTGAACTCAGCTTCTACTTACTTCTCCGCTATGAAACGTTATTGGCATCGACGATATTTATCACGCGCCTTCGAAGATGTCGAAAGCATAGACGATATTTTAACATATATGTATTTCTTTGAATTATTTGATAACAAAGGATCTCTCAGAGAGAACAAAAACATTCATATAAGTTAAAAATATAGATTATAAAGAATTAAGCTTATTATAGAAGCAAATATATTTTTGTTATTTTCATTTTATAACAATTTTTGAAATAATTCAAGCGGTTCAGCCGTCATCGGACTGTACGAAAGAAGAACGATCGAAAAGGCGTGAAGATTATTTGAAAGAAATCGAACAAGAAGAGAACCTAGGGTCTCTCGTTCCGATATCATCGTTCCTCGTACTTCCTCGATATTTCATTCCCTTTTCATTCTTCAATCACGATTATACAATCGACGCTTTAGGTTTTAGTAAAACGGCGACGAGAAAGACGAGACAGACATGTGCATAAGCGTAAGCAGAAACAGAAGCAGAAGAACCGACACGCTCGACACAGCGTATGCGCAGCTAGTGTGCGTCCTCGGTGACAATGTAGACCGTAGACGGTTCTCGGATTCGTTCGACTATTTTCGTGAGCGCTCGTGCGCCGGTTCGTCGTGGTGGGGGTCAGCTAGCTTCGCCGATGTGTACGAGAAGTGAGCGCGTGGTGGGGGAATAACGATAGTGGGGATAGCATGAGGAAAAGAAGGACGAAGAGAGGGAGCGAGAAAAGGAGGGGAAAACGGTGTCGTTCGAAGGAAGAATGAGAGGAACGAGAACGAAGAAGACAGAGAGAAACGTAGCGTCTATTTAGCATTCCCCCTACCGTGGCGACGGTATCTCGTTAGCTGGTATTTCGTTCCTTCTCCTTCTGCTCGTTCGTCGTGCTTGGAGCGCGGGTGTGAGAGACGAGAAGTTCCGAGGGGTATGCGAGACAGAACGGAAAGCGGAAGAGAGAAGCGAGAAGAAGAGAAGAGGGGAAAGAGGACGTAGTTGGGAGCTAGGGATGCTGGGTAGGCGTGGAACATGGACCACCCTGTCCACGAGCGGTGGAGGGGAGGCCACGCCGCGATAGTCGCGGTGGTGGTGGCAGATCGGCGGCTGAAGGATGGGTAGGGAGGGTGGATAGGAGTATCCGTGGACAATAATTACTATTATACACGTCGGAGTTTTGCAAATGCTGTCCTCCGCGCCGGGTAAGAACGAGGAAACGGGGGAAGAGGGCTGAGTGGGTGGCCGGTGAGCATGTTTGCCCGTTATTTCGCTCAGCTTCGCCTAGGAGTTAAACGGGATAAGGGTTTGTCTCACGGGAGGGGGATGTGGAGCGATTCTTAAACGGGATCGTTATGCGAGTTTTTCGCATACTCTCTTTCCCTTTTTGCACCGTGTTGCCTTTCTACTTTCCTCTGTCTCTCTTTCTCTTTTATACTTCTCGATTTCCTTCTTCTCCGCGTATCTCGTCTTCTTTCGCTTCACCCCCACGCTTGCCAGTCTCGAGGCCCGTGTCACCCCTGCTAACGTTATCCATCTTTCTTTCTCTTTTCCGCGAGCGTCCGCGATCTCGAAACGTTCGCGTTGCGTTCGTCGTGACTGCGAAGCGTCGTGTCGGCGAGCGTGTGCGCGGAGACGTGCATCACACGTCGCGTATCCGTTCGAACCAATTCGACCCTTTCCCGGCGAGGGAGGGAGCGGTCCCACTCTCCGGTCTCTATACACCGCGACGCTTTTACGAAAGGGGCGCGAGCGAAGAAATCGCAACGCTCCGTATTCTTTCCTTTTGTTTCCTCGCGTCAATTTTTGAAGGATTCGATGCTCCGTTTGTTTCACCGCGATAAGTCGGCGCTGAAAAGGGAAGAAGACGAAGGAAAGAATTCCTATTGTTGGTTGTATCGAGGAATAGGGTCTGCTGATTCGCTGAAAGGTTATGCCTGAATATGAATCGACTGTTTAGAATACAAACAATTTTTATTTAGTTTTCGGATTAAATACGCAATTTTCTTCCTACGTCTTTCTCGCGAGTCGATTTCAGAGTAGTTTGATCGAATTAGTTTACCTCGATTCACCGTGTAATAATTCGATTAATTACCGGAGATCTATTTTATACGATATCATAGTTCGATAAAACGGAATTCTAATATTTAGTTGGCGAATCTGTAAGAGTACGATATCGTATCAGTTTGTAATTTCGTCGCAAGTTCGGGAACATCGTCCGATTTTCAGCAAGATTGTCGTGGGAGAATATAGGAGCACGAAGTGGACTATTCGCGAGGGAAATACACGCTTTTATAACTCGTTTCTTCTCGGCGCCGGCTACAGCAAATCCCTCCCCTCCCCCTTCCTTGGAGACATTTCTGAATTTTAGACGCCTTAAACACTGTGATTCGAGTACGATCCCCAGGAGTTGTTGCGCCATAAAAGATAGGGAAGAACGGGCGTAGACTTGATTCAACCAACCAGCTACATATCGTAGCTTAGTAGGTATAAGAAAGAATAAGAGCGTGCGTCGAAGAAAATTATTTTCTTAACGTGTAAAATCAAATAGGTGAAATTTTTCGCGCGCGATTTCGTACCATCTTACACGTAAAATAAATTGGAATTATCAAGAATCGAACGTTTAAACAAAAATCGCAGATAAGTGTCCAATGTTCGGCTACGTATGTTCAAAGAGGCTGAGATCCAAAGATTTACAAATGTATTCGTGATCGCGATCGATAAAATAAAGGACAAGAGACAGATAAGAGTCATTCGTTCTAAAGTATACGAGAAGAACGAATAATCGTGACAACAGAGATTAATTGCGTGGAAGCGGCGGAAGACACGTTTAACCATAGCTTGCAGGCGTCGTTATAATATTTCCGAACTTGTATTCGTTTTTATCGAGCAAATGTTCCTAACGATCGAATAACGTGAAATAATGTTTGAAGATGTCTTTCCTTCGAGCCGAGCTTTCTTCGATCGCCGTGTGTAAGGTCAATGCATCTTACCCCCACCGGAACCTTCCATTCTATCGACTGCAGCGTACATAATAAGTTACACATCTTTTCCCAAGTGCAAGTTCCTCGCGAACGTGTTCGATATATATAATAAGCGTAACACTGCATTCTCCGATATAACTCTTCCGATCGAGCGCAGATACCGACGCTGTTGCAACTCGGTTTCACAGTCGCGCGTATTATGCGCAGTTGGCCCGCAAGCTTTTCAGAATCGTTTAACCAGGAATCGAGTAAAGACGGTAAATTTATTTTTTACCGAAATAAAATTAATTCTCCCTGCATTTCTCACTCTGATTTCTCTGTGACAAACTTGTAACAGATTACACACGATCCCAGCATTCTTATATCAGGAAATTGTGGAATATTCTACTCAGAGAAACGAATAACAGTACGTCTTAACCGCAACTTTCACGCGAAGACATTACCGGAATGTATAAATAGCGGAGGATTGCTACGTTTCTACCCTTAGACACGATACGAACAAAAACGACCGTGCAACGCGTCTTCTCTCTGTAACGTTGCGGAATTAGAAAATTCATTCTCCATACGTATCGTCGGACGGTGTAATTTTTATCTGTTACGACGCGCTGTGTCATATGTTACTATAACGTGCTACTCTGTCCGAAAGTGTTCCATATATCCAAGTTCTCTGGATTTGGAACGTATTTGTCCAAGTTGATCTCGATGTTACTTATTCGCGTAACTTTCAAAATTCCATTTACGATGGTTAAAGATATAGGTTCGGCCAGTTGGCTGAAACACCCTGTATATCTATATAGTATAGGTGGAATCGAAGAAGACACTGACTGGTTCGCTGTTCGTTAGGCGAATCCTCGTGGTAGCGACGAGAGATCGTGCGGGGGCCACGGCTAGTTTTTATCTTAGACGTTAACGGCCATCCCGATTGGCTGGTTGGCCAGCCCCATATCGTTCGATTTATGTGGACGCGCGACTCTACGAACGACACCAGTGCATATGTAATTCGTAGGGTTGCTCGTGGACCATTGGTACGCGGTCTACAATTCTTCCTCTGCCTCTGGTCCCGTGGAAATGCATACCGGTTTATACCGATACTATATACGGGGAAGATGCGTTCGTCACGCCTGTACCGCCGATACCAATACGCTGTCACAAAGGGATGCGTCTTGCTTTCCTCTTTAACTTCCATCGCGTCAAGCTGTTTATTTTCGTATCGGATAGGATAGATGATTCGAGCGGCGGATTCGATACGTCGGACGGGTCGGTGTGTTGGTAGACCGAGTATTACGAGCTGCGATCAGGAACGGGGTGGTTGCCCGTTTGCAAGCAAATCGAAAGCGAGAAATAATTTCCTATTTAACGTTGGAACCACCGATCGTCGAATTCGCGGGATTCATTTATTTAGGATTGGAAATCGTAACAGTATCTGATTCGACGAATATCGCTATCGTTGAACTCGAACGCATTAAAAGGTACGTAAAGATATTGGAATAATAAGAGGAAAATATAAAATCGATCGTAAAGAGTGGTTACACGCGAATAACAGCGAGCAGGCGAGCCGAAAGCGAAAAATAATTTTCCGCTGAACAGATTCTTTTTTCAGAAACAGCGAGTCTCGGAGTTCCGATTCTGCGCTAACAATTCGAAAAATATCAAGCTCGTTCGAGCGTTAAATTCAAACTTACGCGCGCTCTTACGGCGCTCGTGTTTCGAGAGTAACGCGGCAACATTAAAACGCCGAATTGAAGTTCAAACATTCGACTCAAAGTGAAATTGATGGTAAAACTACACGATGATACGTACCCGTGGAAAAACTGTAAAATCGATATAAATAAATGAATCATAGGCGAAAGTATAAAATATCGTACAGTTCAGTTTCATCAAACGGTTACGTATTATTATCCGTATACGTACGGATGTCGCGTGCGCGACGAGGGTGAATTTTAAAATTCTCTGCCCCAATCGTGATTCGATACGCTTCTTTCTTTTCCCTACTCCGATATTGTCTAGGGAGACATAGTTAATATAAAAATAATAAGGCTCGTTATATACCTATCTACCTACTAATAATGCGAACCACTGTTATTTTCTTTCTTTGTAAATACCCAACTGCAATTCTTGGCGTAGTAGCGCGTTTCAAACTTACACGTTTGCTCTTCTTTGAGAGAAAAAGCGATATACTTTTCGTAAATTACGTCAGACCGATCATTCGCAATCTTCTTCCTTTTTATACCTTCTAATCGATATTTTCTTTCTCTTTTGTTATCATCGAACGATCGACGCTGTGAGAGAGATAAGCGAGACACGTTCTTCCGTTACTTCGATGGCGTTGTAATTTCCACGCTACTCGTCTTTCTATCAACGAAAAGGCAAACCGCGTACAACAACGCGTCGCTGGATAAAGCGAACTTTTCTTAATTCTCAGCGCAGAGTCTTTGAACGTTGAAGCGCGCGAGTTTCGTACATTCAACCCCTCAGCCATCCTAACAAACCCTTCCTCTTTCTTTGCTCATCTCCTTTCTTTCCTCGGTCAGCATCCTGCGATTGGTCCACGGAGACGACGTTGGCTCGTTGGTCAGTAATTATCATTAGCGCGTTTGCGCGGCGCTCGGCTCTCCTTCCGATTGGCAACCCTCTCCGTAATTAATCGAGGGGCGCAGGCGCGAATTCTCGCGTCTAATGGAAAAGCGTCTCGTGGGCGTCGACCCCTCGAAAACCTCTGCATTTCTGCCTTTCTCTCTGTTCCCACAGTCCTCTGGCCACTAATTATAAACGAGGGGCGGCGCTCGTTTCACGCATACCACCCTCTCCTCGTGGCCACGCGCCCTCCGCCACGAGTTTGCGCCCTGCTAATTGCTCATTAACCCTTTACCTCGCGAGAAACTCGACAAACGAGGGCGTTCCCAGGTGATTTCTTTCGGTCGAGACGGTTTCCAACGCTTTGTCGACCGAGAGTTTCGTCTGTTCCATGTCCTATCTATAGGTATTTTCTTATCCGAAGACGTTCTAACAGGCACAGCAGTGGCAGGTAGGTTTTTGATCGAACTCGAGATACTTCAACGCGTTTTTATTTCGGAAAAATGTGTATTCTAAGGCGTGTTCCTTATTGTTATTAAAGTTGACGAATCAGAGAAGACTCGCGCGAGATAACGAACGGAGCAAAGCGAACGTGAATCGTCCGGTCGAGTTAAATTTAGAAGAGCGCGATGATTATACGTAGATACAGGTGATTAGATAAATTGCTCGTTGGGAAAATTATTGGACCACTAATTTACGAGGTATAGGTACTTGTATAATAATTCTAATCCTAAAGGAACTCGAAGGGAAGTTCGGATAAAATGATATATGCTGCTATGATTGACGCTTTTTATAAAATCGACGCGGCTTGCGCTGCCAGCCCGACAAACACTTACGAAATTATCGATGTTTGGCCAGCGACGAACAAAAACCAGGTGGGACGTAATGACGTGTTTTCAAGTGATAAAGATCGCGAACGCGTAATTCCCTGGCAACCTATGTTTCCCAATCGTTTCCGGAAAATTACTGATTTCATTGCCGCGTCGTTGTAATTACGAAAATGCTCGGCCTGGTTCCCTCGAATTATCGACTCACGTGCTTCAGTTCGCTCATTAAAATCGTATTTACCTTGTAACGCCGTAAGTTTACGTGACTTTGCCATTTGCATTGTGTACGACAAATGCAAATCAATGCTTCTGCCAACGACGACGTTTCAAAATTAACGCGTCTTCGATCGCAGCACGAAAGGACATTACAGTTTCTCCTAATATCTTCAACGTGTTAATTGCTAGACGAAACTGCGAAACGAACAAAATTTGCCACTTTACCGCTCGTCGTATAAACGAAACAACTATCGGTACTACGATATATATTAGGTCGTCCTGAAAGTTTCTTTCGTTTTATATGGAAACAACGGGACATCTTTTCTTTCGTATTATTTTATCGAATTACGTACGATCGTAATAATAGAAACGCAAAAATTCATCATACGTGATTCAGCAAAATAATAGAAAACGAAAAATATCGCGAGTCTATCGTTTCCTTATAAAACGAAAGAAACTTTCCGGACAACCTAATAGTTCGCGATGTCGCTGAATTTCTCGACAACCGAGCGACGACAAAAACGCAAAGAATTTCTGATTCTCGGTTAGAAGATTTACAAGCTCTGGCGAGCGCGATATGCAAGTTCCGGGACGCGTCGAACGAACGTCTTAAAAGTATGGCCAAGCAAGAAGATATCGTATATACCCATGAGAAAATAAGGATCTGGCCACCCTTTGGAAGTCAGGTTTACAAGGACGGAAAGGAGGTGGAAAAGCAGACAGGGAGATAACAGGTGGCGCGCGGAACTAAACAGCCCCTTTGCTCGATCGTCCTCCTTCAGCAGCTACGTACTCACGATCATTCTAAAGTTGCGCACACTCCGGGCCTGACACAAAAACTGGCTACTGTGTTCCGTCCGACTGCGGAATCTGTCGGGACCTGCTCGTCTCGCTTTGTTACGATCGATCCGATGTTTTCCACCCTCTTCTCTCGCGCAGTTTCACGTTATCTTTCTGCTTACGTCGTTAGTCGATCGATAGGTATTAGGCGATTTGCATTTAGTTTACGAGAGTCGGATATTTTATCTACGTAAATCTGCAGTTTATACGAAATACAGAACCTCGCGTTGAGGAGATACAGCGCTATCACGAACATCGAACGATTCATGAAACGCGTGAACGATTCTATAATTCGGGGAAACGTCGGTAGGTAGATATTTTACGCTACATCGAAATTTTCTTCCAATTGTGGAAATTCTCTTTTGTACCTTGGACTTGTGCAGCGGTCTCCTGTGACTTATGCGTTATCCCGACACATATTTTAGTAACTTCGCTGGACGAGTAACCCACTTTATGCAAGTTCCTTGGTTTCCTCGCGTTCTTTCAACATCGCGTTTATGCATTTTCTACGCGTTGTTTCCATTGAGAATCGTGGATCGTAATTGCCGAAATAACAATGTACAAACACTCTCTTAATCTGTATTAATAATAATAAAATAGTTTACTCCTCATTCGATACGTGATTCACAAGATGTTCGTGGATGCTTTAGCTTCACCTTTTCTCTGCCATGCTTACGGAACCGCTACATTCGTCTGTTTGTCTGGACGCTGCGCACGCACCCACACACAGGCTCGCACACATATATGTATTAGGTCGTCCGAAAAGTTCCTTTCGTCTTATAAGAAAATAACGGATGCGCAAGATTTGTCGTTTTATATCATTTTATCGAATTACGTACGATCGATTTTGTTCTATCGAGATAAAGATCACATCGTCCGACAGATTAGGTTTCACGTTTGTACAAAGATGCATTGTTGTAAAAGACGCGTCTGTATCGCTGATCCGACGCAGCGCGCAAAATTACGTATGTTTCAATATTTCCATCGGTCGGTCCTTAATAGGTTAATACGTGAATCTGTCGTCTGTCTATACCGATGGCGAATAGACAATGCAAAGCACCAAAACCATCTCTCTGTCGAGAAAGGACGATTGCCTGATCGGAGCCACGTAGACGTTCGCAGACCCGAGCAATGGAATTTCTCTGAAATATCGTGTTCGTTAGTTGGAGAGAATAGATTTGGCCAGACGCGTATCTGCGTCGGTAAGATCAAACGGATTGAACCTGGTCGATATTCCTGCGTATTTATCCAAGGAATCGTTTAATGCCGAATTATTATCGTACAAACGATCGTAAACTGACAGTGGCGAGAGCCCTGGCGACTATAACAGACTACGAGAGAGCGAAACATTCAATTACGCGTTCCTCGATCACGACTCTTTCGCTTTTCTACCATTCGCAGAACGTATCAAAAGTGGCAGGATAAACAGGACGAAGGCAGGAATCAACAGGCACGTCGATGGAACACCGGCATTAGAAGTGAAACGGTAATGGACCGGGCTATAATTATTCCGTGTTCCGCGGAGCAAACAGCCAGTAACGACCGAATTTGCATCTGGATACAATCGCGCAGCCATGGAAATAACAGAAACTCGCTGGTTCAAGGAGAACATTTCCGGCGAACAATTAGAAGTAATGGCCGTTCGACGTCGATGTAGCAATCATTGTTAATTGACATCGAAGGAGCTGCGAAACGATTCGGCTCGACGTGGGTCTCCACCTGCTCCCGGATCCCTCGAAAATTGCGCGCAATTTCGTTCCAAGGCTGAAATTCATTTTCGGCCACACCGAGTATCTGGTTCTTTTTTTTTTTCACGGCATGTGCGATTGTTTTTCGAGCAGTAGAATCCGAAACTATAGCAGAGTAGGGGTTGTTCGAGTTAAGATCCAACGTCTTGAGATTCGATCTCGAATTTTCTACGAAATAATCAAACTCGTATATCGTCGTCCTTACCAGTCATTGACACGACAACGAGAGAGAACGAGAACGTATCGTACGCCTGATCTTTGTATATTTGTATATTTTTCATATATATATATATATACATATCGTCAAAGCAATCGTCTGCTCGTCTTAAAGCTAGTAGTTTTTAATTGAAAACTCGTCGAGAACTACGATAAGCGCGAAAGGCTACGAGAGAAGAACAGGACAAGTCACGTCTATCGTAGTATTTTCTGCAGGGAAGCGAGTGCAAGATTCAGTGCGTTGTCAATCGTATTATCAGAATCGCGTGCATATTTGATTTTGAAACTAAATACCTGTGCGTTGTTTTCATTCTTTTGCAAACTTTCCAGTCACGATATTACGCTATCGAGGATATTAAGGCATCGTTTGTATCGACGACTCTACCTTTCGCTTTCTCAAAGCTTCGTCAATTCGGCTACGTTTGAGAGACTCGCGTCTTCAGCCCGAAACAAGTAGTTTTCGTTTTCAATCGCGTCGCGTTAAAAGTCCACCGTTTAATCACAGAGTGACAAAAGAAATTTAGAAACTCGATGTGTTCGAAGGCAAAGATCGAGTCGGTCGAAAAATAAAAGGAAGACGACGCGGAAGATCCGAGAAAGGCGAACATCGAGACCTTCGTCCTGGAAGCGAACGGATGCACGCTTCGACCAGACTTGATTTTCTTTCGTCTCTGCCTCTCCCTTCTCTTCTATCTTTCCTCTTTGATGCTTTTCGATCCCCTGCAACCTCTCTGATACTCTGTAACCCGCTTTCTTCTTCGTCTTTTCTATCTTCCGTTCGCTGGAAATCGTTTGCTTCGCTGGCCGTTTCTCTCTTGGTAACCGACGGAGGACATCTCGCCGCTAATTATGATTAATTTGTGAGACGAGCGAACGGGTCTCGAAGTCAGCGGCTACCAAGACGCAAGGGATCAGCCGTGGGGGGAATGTAATTAATATTCTCAGCGGGAGTGCGTTGTAACGTCACGTGAACGTCACCCAGGTGACTCCGTCGTTCTTCTCATCCTAGTTTCGAGGCTCCGGCTCTCCTCCTTCCGTGGCAACGTTCTCCGCTCAATACGCATAATAAAAGCCCGGGGACGATGGCTGCTAATTGCTGTTTAAGCCGTGGCCAGTCATCGTAACTAGCGATGGGATCAAGTTCGACGCGTGTTCGAAAAAGTCCAATCTCGATACTCGAGTTTCGCGCACTTCGAATACCACTCGTACGAAATAATAATTCCTTCGTTGTCGATTATTATCGTCGGCTGTTATCGAATAATCAATTTCAACGTTTCAGATCGTACAGGAGTGAGGTTTGAAACCGACGTTGACTGTTGAATAACGAAAAGACGTCACAGACACTGAGACACGTATGCGTGTATCGCGCGTACGCGATTTTTTTTTCAACTTGGAAATTCGTTAACGGACTTTACGGATGAAATTACAAGCCAGCCTCGTTCGTTACGCTACGATATCGTCATCGTGCAATTGCGTTTTGCATGTGCGGAATTTCAACACGGATAATTCCATGGCACCGAAGAGCCAGGGTATAATGGTTTCTTTATGGAAACAAGGGTGATCCGGATCCGTCGATGATCGATCGAGTCAAAATAAACGCGTATCTAGTATTATGTATCGAGTTAGGCTACTTTGTAGCGTGGATCGATCCGGTTTCTTTCCGAGAACGAGTTAGCGTATAGTTGGTCGTCCGAGAAAGAGTTTGCTTTAGAAAATAAAGTCATCGGTGTCCTTGATCTAACATGGATGATTTTGGACAGCTATCTTCACCCGTAACAGCAACATCGATTTCCGTGTCGACGAACGAGAAATGTCGCCAAATTCGAGCGGCAGAAAGTGTCGAAAGTGTAACGAATACTAAAATAATCTGCAAGTATGATAAAATGGTGGGGAGAAATTTTTAGTCGATCGACAGTTTGTTTTCCAAGATACGCGGAACGTGTGTAGAAAATAATAATCGGACACAGCGACGAGATAATATACTTGAATGATGATATAAAAGTAGTTATTCGCGTAACGATAGAAGGTGAAAAACTGCGAAGGAAATAACGCGTGACAGGCACTATTTTGAAAATAACAGCCTTAACTGCGAGATTATGGAAGTTAAGAGGTCGAGCATAACGAAAATTATCTGATAGCGCGGAATTACTATTTTGGATGGTAGAAACGAAAGTTATCTTGATAGTCCACGGCACGGGGCCAACCGATAAGGCGATGCAATTTGGAACGCCGAATATTCTACCTATACGCTTAGTTACTTCCCTTGTTTCACGTCGCGAATAATACCCATCTTAAATTCCACTTGGTATTACGAATTTTCTTCACGAGTATCTAGTACACCGTATTATGTAATAATATTTGAAATATTCTGCCACTCTAATTTATGTTGTGGTTGTTGGTTATACAGATAGAAGAACGCGTGGATAAATTGTAAGATAGTAAAATATATTTAACAAAGAAGCGTATGTATAAATATGAGTACAGTTTGAGCTGGCGCAGATCCGCACGCTAGCAGTGTTACCTAGTAACTGAAAACTCCGAAGCCATCGTTGCCTGTCTATTGCCTATGGTTGCCATGTGGTTGTCTTTTGTCCATGGCCTGTCGATGGCTTTAGTGATTGAGAAAACTAGTCAAAATAGATGTAGAGTTTTCTTAGAAGTTAACCACTTCAACAATTTATAGTTTCTATTACGAATTAATAGTTTTAACGTCCGCGGTGGAAATAATCCTGTCTAGTATCGAATATTTCAGTTCGCGCGCAAAATGTGTCTAGCGATTTTATCAATTCGACGTCAAGTTAACGAGAAAGCGACGAAACACTTTGCCTTCTCTACGGTTCCCATGTAGAGAAGGACGAAGAAGCTTTTACTTCTTTAACGACGCCACCGATAAAGATGAAAACTCGCGTGAAAAACGCTATTTACGCCAGTCTACTTACGGCGTCGTATAAGCAAATTTCAAGATATACCAAAAGATTCTTTCGTTTCGTAAGGAAATAATAAACGTGAATTCAAACAAAATGGATCGTGATTCGATAAAATGATGTAAAACAAAAAATGTGCATCTGCCATTTGCTTATAAAACGAAAGAAACTTTTGAAACAGCCTAACACATTCTACGACGCCAGATATATGTTCGAGTCACGATACGTTATTTTGTCCTTAACGGCCGATAAAAGCAACCTAACCGATGAAAATGGCCAAAAATTTATTCCACGATGCATCCCTATACACGCAGGTATTCGCGTAATGCGTTAATTGCTCAATCCTGGCTGTCGAAAATTCGCACGAGAAAGGAAGAAAGAAAGAAGAAAAGAAAGCTGCGCATCATTCTAATTCATGAAGCGAGCGGCCAGGCTGTCCCGCCTAGTAGCACGCGGATAACCGTGCTGGATTTTAATAAACGGTTGCCCGGTCAATCCCATATACACAGGCGGCACAGTGGATGCGGAGGTGTTTCGCCTGGTAGCTGCCAGGACGACGCGTAGCTCGGGGAGAGGTTAATCACCCGCGTTGGATTTTAATAAACGGTTCGGGGGGCAAACAAAGCTGGTCATCAATAACCATTCCCCTCTCCCTCTGCCAGGTACCCCTTGCCACTTGTCTCTATCTCTTTCGTTCTTCTTTCTAGCCCTTCGTTCCCTTCTCTTTCTATCCTGTCTAGCGGCCGAGAAGAGACCCAGCTCGAGAGCCGACCCAGCAACGGGGCACAACCGGCAGAGAAGCCTTTGCCACCAGGTTGTCGAGCCTCATCGGACAGCCAGATAGGCGGAGATCGTATCTGCGTGGTTATTAATTAACCGGCGAGAAGGGAAAGCCTCCTTTCATCACCTCGCAAACGATCTCTACCTTAGCAAGGCCGAGACCTTGCCCTAGCGAGATGCGAGGAGATTCGCAGAGAGAGAGAGAGTCTGTGGATTTTCGACACTCGGCGAGCGGTATTCGTCGGCGGGCTGTGCTTCCGGTTACGCGAGCAGAAATTGTTCCGCGTGGACGGAAGATTTGAACGTTCTACGAGAGTCACGGAGATCGTCGAGGTTAGCGAGGCTTTCGGATGTAAGCTGTACTCGAAGAGAGACAAATTTCAGGCGCTTTCACGCGCTTCGCACGATCTGGCCAAAATCGTCCACGCTTTTTCTAGATATATTCACAGGCGTTCGAGCGTTTTAATAACCGCGCGGCTAATTTCGTTCCGACTTTGAGAAAATTCTTACATCTCGCGCGTCAAATTTTGAAAATCGATGGTACGCACCCTTGAACTGTTTTAGAAATTAACCGATAGGAACGTGTGGGAAAAATTGTGTAGGTAAATTCAGGTCGTACGATCGAACGAGACAATAGAGAATTTTAAACAGCGAGCGATTAGTTTTACGTATCGTTAGCTACTATTGGGTTGTCCCGAAAGTTTCTTTCGTTTTCTAAGGAAATAATAGATGCGCAACAAATTTTGTTTTGCATTATTTTATTCAATTACGTGCGCTCCTGTTTTCCTTCTGTCACTACGAAATGGATCAGACGTAAATCCTCCTATTTCTAATTCCTGTTATTTCCTCGCAAAACGAAAGAAACTTTTCGGACAACCTAACAGTATGCGACGTATGCAGTTTGTAGACGGATAAAATTTTTATCGGCGAAAAGATTCGGTCTTTACGAATGAAGGATACGTCTGCATTGGCATCTTATCCGACGATGTTAAATCGAGATAATCAAGCGCGTTTAACGGAACAATTTTCCAATCTTTCGTATCGTGGTTTACAATACTCACCCATTTATGGAAGTTCGGCTGATGAACCAGGACAGAGCAGATCTTGCCAGAGAATGCCAGGCTTGCAATGGCAAAGAGTCCGATCTCTCGATGGATTTCATTAGGAAGGTTTCGGCGGTTCTGTCAGGTTGATCGTGCTGAAGTCCCGTTCCAAGGGGAATCCATAAACGCAGCAAATCTTCCCGGATTTTCGTTCTGTCCACTTTGTACCACTGCAACGAGGCCAAGAAATACGCGCGCGCGCGCGCGCGCGTGTGTGAAATAGTTTTAAAACCTACCGCAAATATCGATTCTTAAAAGTATCTATCTTCTTTTCTCTACGGATCGATTGGAATACGACGATGTAAAAGAACGTACGGATACGAGAAGCGGATACGAACGTTTACGCGACGCTGTGCCTACGAAACGATAATCGAAAAAGCATATAGAGACGCAAGAACCAGGCGTAAAGATCAAACTACCTGTGTAAGCTACGCTCTAACTGTTTCGATCAACGTTGAAATCTACCGACAGCACTTTGCCGTGGTCGACGTAGCGATAATCGTAATACGTTCGAACAACGCGATGTAGGAAATTACAATGCAAAGGCACGGTCGTCGCTGCGAAGGAAGCAAGGAACCATGCAAAGCCACGTTCGAGTATCGGGCAGGAATATTTTCAATTTCGCAGGCAATCACGACACGCATCAGGTTGCGCGAGACCGCGGCCTCCGCAAAATTTCGCGGTGGGTTAATGCGTCGAAATAAGAGCCGCGGCCCCCTTGCGATTCATTAACATCCCGCAAGGTGTCCGGCAAAAAGTGTTTCTCGCTTCATTATCGGAGGCGCGTATCGCGACATTAACGATATTCCTCCGGTGCCGGCGAACGGTTTCGGTGCGGAACCGCAAAACAGTCGGAGAAGCAATTACGTTGACCGGTCCTCCGCTGGCAGCATCGGTGGCGGCGGTCACCACCACCGGACCATCGCCACCGTCCATCGCCACCGACCATCGCCACGTATATACCGTGCCACTACCACCAAGCAGCAAGCAACGCCAGCAACGCCAGCAACACCGGCAGCACCGTCTCGGTCTGCCTCGCTGTGGCTCTGCTACACGACAGATATCCGATTTCACCGTCAGCTTCCGAGAATGAGAACCAATTACGCGGCCCGGGGCATTAAGGAATCGATCTAATTTGCGCGCGGTGGTGGCTCTTAATGGCGAGCGCCGACCGATGAAATTATACGAAAATGTAATCAACGCGCTTTTTGTCTCGTTTCGCTCCAAGGGCAGGGGCGTAATTAGGAATGCTTTTGCGCCTCGCGACGGGGGACACTTGTTGCTTTCTCTCCCTCGCCTTGCCTCTACCTTCCGCCTTCCTCCCTCCCTCTCTCCCTCTCTCTCTCTCTCTCTCTCTGCCTCCCTCTTCGCTTTTTCTTTATACGCATCCCTTCTTTTTTCCTCGCGAGGCAATCGTCCGTTTTCCTCTCTCGCACTCTTTATTTTTTTGTACGTTTTTTTCCCCTTCCTGTGCCACCCCATTATTCCCTGTTGCTCTTTCAGGCTCGCAAGTCAAGAGACGTGGAAAAAAACGAGGAGAAGGACGAAGAAGAAGAAGGTAGGTGGGGAATGGTGAGATGGAAGGACCCGGCCACAGAAGGAGAGTAATTAACGCCGTGGTGCCCAGGTGCGCGGCCCTAAGAAGTCGTTTATGGATTGCTCGGCAGCCGCACCGTACGCGGCCATCAATTAGATTCTCTAATTAAAACAGTCCCTTCTCGGCCCCGGGGAATTAACTCCCGGCAAACCTCTGTAATATTCTGTCGACTCTGTCATCGTCGAGGTCCATCGGGCCCTGGCTATCTCTCATTTCCCAATCTCTTCTTTCGTATCTTTTTTCTTCTTCTTCTCGCTCTATCGCTCGTATTTCGGGCTTGAGTCTTTAAATCGCTTTGCAAGTACGCGATACAATGTCTGTTCGAACACGTGACGGAAGAAGCGAACAAAGCGCGTATAATTGCAAGAGAGGAAAATTTTCAGAAATTTGTCGAAGAACAAGGAATTTTTGTTGGCTCGTCGTTATAAGAACGACGAGAATGTTTTAGATTTAAAGATAATTATTTACCCGCTGCCGTCGACGAGGAAACTAATTTGAAACCTACGATCTTCAAGAGGAGAAACGCGTGAATTTGTACTTGGAAAATTTTCTCTTTGCCCCCTTTCCGTTTTGAAACTTTCCTTCTCGTGCGATTGCTCCGCAACGCGCCATCGATCTTTCCCGCCACGCATTTACGTTATCCTTCGACGAAAAGATAGAAATACCGAAAGAGGGAGGTAGGGAATTTGGCAGACGATAAGCGCGACAAACACGCGAAACAACAGCCTCGGCCAGATTACTCGAACAACGCCTTAATTAAATTAACCTCGACCGAAGAAGAACCGGAGAAAGAGACTAGTGGAGTCGGGTCCGCATCTGTCGAAGCAATGAATCATGTAACTCGATCATTACTCTAATGAACTCTCCACGACTTTTGCCTGGTAATTGAATTGGAACAGTGACAAAGGGGAGGTGGCCGAGAAGGAATCTGAAAATCAGCAATCTACGCGAGCTACGCGGACGAGAGGAGGAAGGACGGACAGAAGGAGTGGCGTACGATTTTAATTATAGCTGGCAGCATGCATCGCTAATTGCAAGTAGCCGGCGCTGCTTCCACCTCCGTCATCACGCTTTCATTCGACTTTTTCGCGATTTTTTCCCGACTTTTTCTCACCACGAATTACAAATGGCTACCGAGGTGCTCGTGCGGAGACCGGACAGCATTCCTCTTTGTGTCATTAGTGGCGACTTTCTGCGAGGCAACGGTCGGACAGAGACGGGGCGAAATCGTCGAAGGGAAGGAGCAAAAGGGAATCAGATTCGCGCATCTTCCGTCTAGTCCAGCGCACGCACCAATCGCATCTCTCCACTCGGACAACAAGTAGCCAACTCGGAAATCACGCTCATCTAAATCAACGTCTCGCGTACCACCGACAAACGACACGGACGCCTCGATCTTTCTATACGTATACATATTAAGTATTACGATGCGACGGTACGACCTGTGCATTTGCGCGTTAAATGAAACGAGAATGATCTATGGAGGGCCGGTGCACCGATGAAAAACAGACACATATGTATAAAAAGATATAATTATAGAAACGTAATACGCTTGGACGATATAAGCGTAAAAATATCGCGCAAATATAATATAATTTTATGAAAATCGATCGTAGGGCAGAATGTCGTACTTGCTCCAACTTTTACTAACCAAAATAGCCAACTTTCGTTAGGAGGTTATTTCCTCTAATTATTTTGCGTATCAAAAGTCTCGTGTATTTTTTTCTTTTTAATTTATTCTAGGTTTTGAGTCAGCAGCGTGACAAACGAACGTCTTGATAACAAACACACTTCCGTAGAAGCGGAAAAAGATGAAAACAAAAAGCAACGCGACAAACGTGCTCGATGATCAGCTAACCAAAATAGCCAACTTTCGTTAGGAGATTATTTCCTCTAATTATTTTGCGTATCATGGAGCGAAAGTCTCGTGTATTTTTTTCTTTTTAATTTATTCTAGGTTTTGAGTCAGCAGCGTGACAAACGAACGTCTTGATAACAAACACACTTCCGTAGAAGCGGAAAAAGATGAAAATAAAAAGCAACGCGACACACGTGCTTGATAATCAGTACTCGAGTTAAGAAAGAAAGAGCAGTTTCACGTCACAATTCGAGTCTATGAGGTCTGCGAGGCTCATCGCGCGAGACTCGTGTTCAACACGCTTCGTCCCGAATGGTTATGTGCCTGTTTACGGCGGTACGCTGCAGTGCATAGGAGAACTCCAGTGAAACGTAAAGTTCGCCGTATAAACCGTCGCACCGTACCTACTATTCCACGTCAATGGGAGTATTTCAAGGTTACGACATTTTTGACTGTCCTACTTACCTACAGCTTGCTAGTTCCAACGTTACCTCGATACTAAGACCAGTCGTTCAACGTCTACCGATAGAAAACTTTTCGCGTAACGTATCGTTATTAACTTGCAACTCCTCCTTTGTACAATTTTCCGCAAACTTTCTTCCGTCAACGGATTACTTAGTAAGTTAATTAACGTCGAGAAGAGCCAAGAAGAGCGCGATACGCGTACATCGTCTCTCCGTATCCAACGATTATACCTCGCCGTAGGATGGTCCGTGCGCCTGCAGCTATTCGACGTTCGTCCGATAAAATGGAATTTCGCCAAGCGTAGATCGAATCGCGAGATCTCGAATCTTCGTCCGCTTTCTCACTCTCTCGAGCGTTACGATATCGCGATATATACGCGGTATTCGTTTCTGTCAACGAAGAGAGCGTTTGCTCGAGTTTCTTTTTCTGAAAAGCTCTGCAGTATCGAGGGATCGAGAGGAGGCCCGAAGCACGCGTAAACCTGGCGTAGGTAAACCGTGAACGATAAACAAGGCTCGTCGAGCAGTTTATGCTTTCCGCGAAGAATACTGGGCATGTTTGGTCGCTCGTACGTGGAACTCTTCGAATTCCAGGGTCGTGTTGGATCGCGAGTCAAACGCATTCTCTTCCTGTGCCATTATGTTATACCGGAGGCGGCAGCGGTGGCGGGCGCGAGCCGAGCAGGCGTTATATCGGCGCCGTGGCAGAGAATCGACGCCATCTTTCCAAGTTTCTGAACCTGTCGCGTGATTTCACCGGCGACGACCGTGCCACGTCCCCGAGATTAACCGCGCCGATGCAAATGCTACGGATTTTCGTATCGATCGATCCTTCCGATGTTTCCTTTCTTCTTCGTCGAGCCGCGGTCCGAGGCTCGGCGAGATCGAGCTGTTGCGACAACTTTTTGAAAAACGGAGTACGCGGTTCGTCGTTGCGCAGCTGGCTCGCGATAAGAAATTTCTTTTCCATTCTGCGGCAATTAGTTATTCTGCTCTGCACGGAACTCCTTGATTTTGCCATCTACTTTCAACTGGTTAGCCGAGTTTCACGCGGATGATACTCGTCGTTTGAGATAAAAAATTACCATTTTCTGTAAAAAGGCAAAATTTTAGAAACAGGTAACGTAAATGACATTTAGCGGTACGTTTCCTTTATACTTCCAGCAAAACTATCGTGTATTTTATTTAAGACGAAAAAGGTTTGGAAGAAGAAAGTTTGCTTATTCGATTATTCTCTTTGCTATATCGGTTATGCTCCGTATAATGTATTGCTTTCTATAAATCGAGTCGATTGTTTTCCTCGATGCGTCGATTACTCCCCAAATCGTTTTCTGCACTTTACTCTGTCACTTTTTGCCAATTTTTAAGTCTTCAACGACGATACCATTTTTCCACGACGAATTGTTAATCTTTTCCTTCCTCGTTTCGCTTTATTTTTCGTACAATTTATGATACGAGCATTTGCCCCGCTATCGTACCCTTGCACCACCTATTCGAACGACGACGAGTCATCGGTAGTCATCGAGCGACATAAAAATCAGAAAATCCAGAAATATTAGGTTGTCCGAAAAGCGTCTTTCTCTTACAGACGCTTCTTTCGCGACAATGCGTCTTTATACAAACACGAAACCTAATCTGTCGAACGTTGTGATCTTTATCTCGATAGAACAAAATCGATCATACGTAATTCGATAAAATAATATAAAAGGACAAATGTCGCGCATCCATTCTTTCCTTATCAAAGGAAAGAAACTTTTCGGACGACCTAATACGAACCCGTCACATCTTTTCCTACGCCTTCCATTCGTTAGGTTTCGCCCAATAAAGACTAGCTATCTTCTCTATGCATTATTGAAAAGCAGAAGGTATTAGGAAAAATTTCGACGAATTTTCTCTCTTTCCTTGGAAGAGTACGGAAGAAAATCGCGCAAGGGCAGAATGCAGAGACGGTGCCCGTTTTTAGGAGATTCACACCGTGAGCATTTCGGGTGGGGAGTGTTGATTGGAAAAGCAGCGGTGTGCAGAAAGCGTCGGTGTAACTAACCGTGAGGAGTTTTCATCGAGATCGACGATCGACTAACGAAGCTGGCCGCGCCTAGAATATCAGTTCGTTTGCGCGAGAAGAGAGGCAATTCGAGTTTCCTAAATCCTCCAGGCTGCCGACATGATCCACGATAACGACGACTGTACATTGAAAATTTTCGTACGTTCGCGCAAATAAATCCAACATCTGCTTGTCTTTATCGCGCTTACGCGTATCGCCTCGTATCCACGCAACGACGTAGCGACGAGCCTATGGAATTTTGCAAGGATCCAACGAAGCTAATCTCGCGAACAGACTGCGAATATTCGTGCATTTACGACGAACTTGGAGAAGCAAAAATGCATAAAACGTATACGGTATTTTTAGAAGCAAATAAAAAGACAGTTTCGGTAACATGGAAATTGGTCCATAGCATATTGAATTCTGCGATTTCTCCGCTATAAAATATTACTTTTATCGCGTTATTCGCTTGTGGTCTGCGCGTACAACTTTATATAGTTCCACGTATTTAGCTACATATATATTTGTATATAAACTAGCTCTATGCAACTGTATAATTACATAATAAACGTGTAATCGTATAATAGACAGTTACAGCTACAAATAAAATCTAGTACGAACTAGATAATAATACCTGTTCCTCGACGTCTAGTCCGACTAAATAAATTTCTAATACCGCTCGGATAAATAGGTACGTAACGTTTTAAGCCAGCGCCGAAGCCAGGACCGATCTAATGGCTAAACCAATCGCAATCAACTATCTTCTTGGACATAGTGTTCCCGCTCGGGAAACAGCTATAACTATTTCGCGAACGATCGTTCTCGGACATGGTCGATTCGAAATTATTCGTAAGCGCTATCCGCGGTGATGCAAAATGAATCGGATCGTTATCAGGCAGCGCATCACGCGGACGTATACGTAGGTTCGTACAGGATGTTCCAGAAAGTCGATGCCAAACTCGAGAAGCACGCGGTACTCCGAGTTACTCCGAGTGGAGCAAAAGAGTCTGAACAAAAGGAAGTCTTATTTATACGTTTAAGACAGCTGTTCGTACGAACACCGCGCGTGCTAATTTTCTACTACGTACACATACGTTTTGTATTTACCAAGCAAATTTGTATTTTCCAGATTGCTTTGAAATTTGACCGATATAATCGCGACAGCCGTGTCTCCTTACAGCGCTAATGAAATTTCAAAATACAATATCTATACTAATACTATACTAATCACCGATGACCAAGATCTCGCGACACCAAGACTCGTGGTATTTGGACCAACGCTTGAACGCTCTTTCGCTTCTTCCCACGAGCGCCGTGCACTTTGCAAGTTTGGCACAACTTTCTGAAACACCCTGTACAGGCAAGTACGTATAGCCACACGGATGGAAGCGATATAATCGTTCGGAGTCCCTTTGGCTGGCGCGAGACGCGATCGATCATGCGTGAAACGGCTGGAAGAGCACTCTCTGGTTACGTATCTACTCTCTGTACGTTCGTCGACTTACCGGTGGTGCCCCAGAGGAATATTTCGAGAACGAGCCGATAACGATCTGTGTCCGTCCCGCGGCTTCGTTATCCGATCCGTATAGCCGCGTAAAATAACTTGCAAATTACGATGTGTGCGGCTCGACCGTCTCATCGTCCCCTTTCTCGGCCTTTTTTCAACAGGCTTTCCAACGTTTTCCACCGCTTTTATGACAGCCTTCTTCTTCTTCTTCCCTTTCTTCGCTTCATCGATAGGTCCGTGTTCGCGTACGCAAAGGACGACTATCGTCTTCTCTCGTACATCCATAATATCTCTGCCTTTTCTCCGCGATATCCACGAGCCGTTCGTAAGTCGTTCATATTTATTTTACCTGCTCGTTCTTCTTTTTCTCTCGGTTTTTCACTTTTTCCCCCCCTCTCCCCTTGCCATTGCTTTTCGTTTCCTTTACTTCTTCGTTCCTCCACAGCAACGATATCGCGATGCTTTCGTCGCAGCCACCATAAGTATACGCTGCGCGCGAGAATCTTCCGCACACTCGCTAATTTACCTTGTCGCGAAGGATAACACCTTGCGCGCGGCAATCTCGTTTTACCAACTATTTCGTATTACCGACTATTTCACTCTGAGCCTTCGTAGCGATGAATCTCCTCCGCGTTTATCGGTCGAAGCTGCCACGCTAACGAGAGGAGGATCCGAAATGTTGCTTTTCGATCTTGATCTCAGTCCCGCGGGCTTGGCTAGAGCAGAATCTCTATCGCTCGGCGTAGAACCGCGCGTGTGCTTGTTTAATAGTTTCGAAGATGCGAACCTGAGAATGAAACGGTGTTCTCCGGATACCGACGCGATTATCGCGGCCAATCAGATCTTAGCGCGTCGAAAGGTTGCGAAGAACGAATTTTTTCTTTTACCCGCGATCGACAGGATTACGCTTTTCTGCTGGTAAGGAGATAAACGAGTACCAAAGTTAACAACGAATTCTCCTTAACACCGAGCCTACCGACGCTTTTTGTATATTTATCGACCGCTCGAGATAGACAGGACAGACCACAAATTTTTCTTAGAAGAAAAAAGCAAACTGGAGATAGATACCGAGGAATGTGTCGTACGCATATTTTACGAAAAGTCATAAATTAGGAAGCGATCTGATAACGTTTAAACGTGGTGAAATTTACGTAGAAATTTGAAAGCGGTCAATTTGACCGCTGTGGTAGGTTTAGTGTTAAAGGTAACGAGTAATAAGTACCCGTGTCTTTGCATTTTTATGGTAAAACAGGTATTAGTTATGGTTGTTTGGTCTTTTACCGCGCCAAGTTATGTATCCTTCCGTCTATATCCTGTAAACTCGATTTCGTTCGTTTATTCCTTTTGGTACTATCGATCGAGGTTTCGAGTTGCCAGTGATTCGTAAATGTCGAATTAAAATTTTGCTTTCTCACGAGCAAATAAAATCCCGATCGTACAGGATTATCATTTTACGAACTCGCGCGAATAAAGATACGTTCCAAGTTTCTTTTGCATTTGCTATCGCCTTGCGAATAGAACGGCGTTTTTCATATATTTCTCATCTGCCTACGGTGGAATTTAACGAATTGAATTACGTTTAAACAAAGACAAGTTCGCGTTCGTCAAACTTAAAAAATAAAAACTCTGAGAAAATCTGCGATGTGAAAAAATTTCTCCGAATCTATCGTTACTTTACGAAATTACCGGGTCGAATATCGATTTAAACGTCGCTTACCTTGGAACGTTCGATATGCTCGCGGAGTAATTCGAAATATACCTCTATCGCATCAATTTTGATCTACTTTCACGGGATAATAGCAACTTGTTGTTATTGCGCGTGAAACATAAAGTGTCTGGTCGACGATTTCAGAGACGTAAGTGGTTGAAACGATACACCTTACGAAGTGTTAATAAAAGTTGGATCGGACGAAGGCGGTACAGGTGGGCCTGTTAGTAGATGCCGAAACACAGCATTCGATCCGGTTTGCGCGATATTTTTTGCTAATTGAATCCTGTTCGCAATGGCACCGACGTCGTACAATAACGAGCGCCTGATAGTTATCGTACGTGCATAGAGTTACAAACAGAGACTTCTTATTGGCGCGATGCGTTAACGATTCTTAGTCGTCGAAGAGCATCTTCGAAACGTCGAATGAACGACGTTCGGACAAGAAAGAAGGCGAAACTGCTTAACAGAAGGATACATTCACGGGCGAATAATTTATACAATGGTTTTATCGACTGAACTTCGACGCGTAACCGAAGATCACGAGGCAAAGCTTATACGCGGTGAATTGCCAAAAATCAGCTACTCGAGTGAAAGCCAAAGGTTGACCGACGTTATTACGAAAGGTAGCGACGTTGTTACAAAGCGTAGGAAATGGATAAGAAACGCGCGGTGAGAAGGAAAAAAGAAAAGAAAAGTATGCCGGGCTAGCGTGCCTTATCGCTCGTTGCTTTTTCACGGTCTATGCTGGCCGAAATCAGCAAAAATGCGAAATACCAAAGGAGCCGGGAGGGACGGGCCTAATGAAATCCTTCGTTTCACCGAGTCTCGTCTCGGAACCGTGGTTTTTTGCCCCGCGACTTTCAAATCGGTCGGCGGCACCGGCCCCCTCGCATCGTCAACTCGCGTCTCGTGCGCAAGAAGTTCGGCGACAAAGCGTATCGTGTACGGCGCACAAGAATTCTGCCGAATGGATCGGCGTTCACGGTGGAAACCGGTATCCTGCGTACGAATAAAGACATAAATACGACTTGTTCGGCCGATCGAGCGTCGATCTACGACGCAGAAATCAGTTTTTCGGCTGGCCGATCCACCGCGCACGCATGCTCGCGCACACGACGCACGCCCGCGATTATACGACTTGATAAACGAAGATCCACCGGCCGTACGGATTTATCGCGGCCCTGACAACATCTTTCGCGATTCTTCGCCGTGAAAGTGCCGTGAAAGATCCTAGATCTCGCTTTATGCCCACGAACGATACTCGTATTCGTCGTTGCTTGCTCTTTTCTCGAAACAATACCATCTCGCGCGCGCGATAACGCTCCGTATGCTCGTCTTTCTTCCTCCCTGGATTCGTTCGTCGCACTGCGATCCGCTACTGCGTCGCGTAACGACTATCGCGGCTCGATATTATTTACATCGTCGTTATTTAGTCTCAGCCATGCGTGTCACGTGCTATTCTCCGCTGCTAAGTACGTACGTGTGTACGTATCCGTGTATTTATCGTATGTGAGATTTATCTCGAAGAACGCTTCCAAGTCTCTATGAACACGCGCTCGCGTATACGTTACGTATACTTATTTTCGTCGTTTGCGGTTTTTTATGCTATTTGCACGGAGATGACGAATCGCTCGACCGTCGTGTCGTTTCGCAAATCGTCGCTCGCGATTGTTTCGATTTTCCCGGCTGTCGTACGCTGTTCACTTTCGTCTGAGATAACATCGAGACGAACCGTCGTAACACGGACTACGATACGACGTAGTATCCGTCGCTGGTTAATTAACTTTGATAAACGATTTCGTTAAACTTGTAGACTTCGTTGTATGCACGAATAGGAAAATTGAAAATGCATACGACAGGCAGGCGCGTTTCGATTAGAACTTAGAACTCGAGTATCGCTCTTCGCTCGCGTCTTCTTGCGTTAAAAATTGTCCGACGTAGCTAGCCTTTAAACTCTGTTACGTTGCGTGTCGCGACAAGAAAACGTTATTACGCTTTGACGCAAGAGACGAGTTACTGTTGGAATTCTTAATGCAACACACGATGAACGATCGTGAATAATACGGCGAATATTCCTCAACAGTAGTCTCAAAAGTATCTCTTTTAAATTACAGTAGTATCGAATAGGATATTACGTTCTAAAAAATTAATCGACGTTCATTTGCAATTAATATTCGTCGATCAACGTTTCACTCGTAACGTAAAGAACGTAAATAGCAGTCGTTATTCGGATACTTGACCGTTATGGTACGCGTCATAGTTAAATTTAACTCGCCATAACGCAATTCCGTTTAAATTCGCATCTACTTCAAAACATATCGTTGTAACACAAACCTTAAGAAAAAAAAAAATAATCTTTGGAAAATACGCTCTTCGCGTTTTGCGTTCAAAAATAGCATCTTCCTCTCAGATCGTACATAATATTTACGTTCTTCCAACGTATCGTCTTATGTTGCGTAAGCGCAACCTCTTTCGCTGCTCCACATTTTTAATAATCTCAAAATCCATATTCATAATTCCCGACATGTTCGATATAAACCGTTACGAAATATCATTCGAGATTCCTTGATTTCTAGTTCGCGTTCCACTCGTACAGTCGCTACTGTAAAGTCTCCTGGCCCACGAACTTCGTTCTCTGTAATTCGTGAAATATTTCGTCCGTACTCCACCGAACGATTTACTACGTTCGCGACGACGTCGCGACGCACCGCAGACGCAAAGGGGTTAAACTTAAAATCGCGTCTCGTAGTTAGCAGTTGGACCTCATCGAGCAAACAGAGAAATTCTATTTAACACGGTCAAAGCGAATCGTCATTAGCCTCGCCGAAGTTGCTCGCAATCAGGACTTCTCTTTGCCGCGCTTCACCAAGGTAATAAACATTATTATCACGAGCGTTGCTGTTATTATTGCGAGCGAGCTCGAGATACGCGTGTTTCGCAAGCTGCCGTGAACTGGTCGACGACAGCGCCGAGGACGAGTTAAAATTCCGAAGAAATGGGACACGTTGTTTAGGCTACGGGGTGCAAAAGAACTGGAAACGTCTTTCGGTGGTAGTTGTCTCGGGTGCAGGAGTTTTCTCTTTCTTCCCCTCAGGAGTCTCATCCATCAGTTACTTAATATTTCAAAGCAGCGTTCCACGCGACCCTCTTTCCCTCTATTTTTCCATCTCCTTCCTTAGAGGAGAATCCGCGAGGAAACGAACGGCGCCGCCAGTCTTTTAAAAACCTTAAAACACCACCGGCTCGACGCATCCACGCCACTCGGTCTGAGAGTAAAGTTTTCAGACTGCTCAGGGATATTAGGCGATGGCAGGCACGGAGAACCACCTAGTGCTACGCAGCGAGAGAGGAGAGAGTCGGAGGAGAGAGAGAGAGAGAGAGAGAGAGAGAGAGAGAGAAGGTGAAGCGACGTCTCGCCTCGATTTCGGTCGGCAGGGGGTTGAGGCAAATCTCGCGGGGGCGTCCCTCCGCACGAATTTCAAATTTCTCGTTTCACGCGACCGAATGGGATTCTTCCCTTTTCCTGCGAGCACCTGCTCGAGCGAGCGGCCCTCCGAATCGATTTGCTCTCTGTCGCGCGGCAAAGGTTCTCGCAAACACCGATAAAAGCTTCTTTCTTCCGCTAGATGAATAAATACGCGATCGGACGCGCCAGTCGACTTTCTGCGGATTTCCAACCTATGCTAGCTACGTAATGGAAAACGTAAAGAGGTGTGTTTCTTTTTTCCTCGTTTTCCTTCTGGCCGCCTGTGAAACGATATAGATGCAAAGCACGCAAATTTCCTGCTCGTAAATTTTGAACGATTCAGACGATTCGTTGAACAATACCGCGTCATTTGAGTTTAACCGACTTTGACGAAAAGTTGACTACCTTTTCCGTAAGAAATACAAATATCGAATTTACGATAATACCGAGTATACACCTATTATGCGCGAATCTTGCTTATCACGGTCTCGTTAAGCAACCTAACAGGTCGATAAATATTACACGTAGCTGCTAATTTCGAAATATTTCAAAAGCAACTACTATCGATCACTGGAATTTTATACTCTCGTCGTCTTAGTTCCTGTGCATTTTCAAATTCAATTTTTCACGCAAGAACGAAGTTTACGTTCTAATCTTATTTTATGGTAAAATTAACAATCTACTTCTCCCGAGCTACGCCATTATTTTCAACGTTCTTCGTAATCACGTAGCGTACGAGTAACGACGAATCGAAACGCGAATCATCACGCGTTGTTGTCGGTATTAATAGATTGAACGTTTGAAGTTGTGTAACTAGCAACTAGCGCTGTTAGTAGCTACCAAGTTCGCAGACTTTTGTCTCGTGATCGTTTTCATACGTTCGACGCGATCAACGGTCTCGGCGTGATCGCTCGTGACTTCGAGAAGAGTTGAATCGAAGGCAACCATAAAGATATAATTATAAATAGAGCGAGGCAAGACGCTGTGGACGGTGTTCGGGATCGGCGTTTGAAGATGTTTCAGGAATATCGAGAACGTAATTATCCTGTAATTACCGAGCATGCTCTTGACTCTTGAGTAGCGTCGTTCGCGGAATGAGAGGGCAGTCAGTGGTTGGCCTTGTGCGGTAATTGTACTAATTATTACTGCTCTCCTCGCTCCCTCGCCCTTGCTTTCGCCTTAGTGGCTACTTCCTCCCCCGACAACCCAATTACCCTGCTGGCCCGTGCGCCACTCGGAATTTACCAAGACCAGATTCAAGAGATCCTTCATTCACGGAAAAAGAAGTTTCTCCTCGACGTTATTTTAATTAAACGCGACTAACGTCGACACCGAACATCGCTCTAGTAATCCATCAAATAATACGAAAATAAACGCGCGAATCAGTTGCATTCCAAATTTTGCTATCTTATCTGACCCACTAAACGAATCTCACCTTTCAATATAGCACGATCAAACCTGTATCGAACTTGAATCGGCCGAGTTTGTTACGTGAAGCGATAACGCGAATTACCCTTACAATGTTGTTACAAATATATATATATATATATATATATATATCTACATACATTAAAAATGACTTCATTGCAAAATTAATATAACAGTTGTAGTAAGGTTTAGAAACTCGGTTAAATAAGAAAGTAATAGAGTTGTGTTGTTGTAGCTGGAAGCACTGCAACGTATCTACGGTCCTGAGGCCACTGACGTGACCTCAGGCGGCGATACGAAGAACGGAGTACGCGCGGGTTGGGTACAGATATGTACGCAGGGGATTGAATGGGAAATGTAACCTATTTACGTTAATATTTACCTGGGTTTTGTCGTACGCTTCGAGCTGTTCATCCGCCTTCTGCTTATCGTAAAGTAACCTGGCGAGACTTCCATGTGGTCTATAACTTCTTACGACTCTACTCGTGGGTAAATCCTGATTGACAGCGGAACAGGTAGTCAAATTCTTGACGTCGCAGGTGCACCGTGGTACAGGCACATCCACACCCGCCATGCCCACGAGGAGCACGTTAATGACTCTTAGTTACCACACGCGCATCATATGACGATACTCGACACTGTAATCTCGCAGCTAACACTTTGGTATATGAACAAGAAAAATACGAAAGATGACGCAGTTCACGTAAACACGTCTAGCACGTGGCCATGTTGGCGATGGTGGCGGCCACTACAGGTTGATTAGCGAATTACGTTTCCCGTAAGCAGCTACAGTCGACGATGTAGGAACACGGGATTAACGTTTAAACTTTCCACGATTTTCCGGGGAAATACGATATTCGACACGTGTATTCGTCCTTCGTTTATATAATATAAAGCCAGAACGATTTCAATAATTCCGCAAGAAAAATAACAATTCTCGACTGAAATGCTTCGTTAAGAAGACTTGAGTTTCATGAATGGTACTTGATAATACGTCGATAAAACTGCGGAAATAAACCATTGAGAGAATTATACGACTGTGACGAGACTATTGTTCGTGAATAAATCTTCGTTATAATTGATCTCTGAAAGTCTTAGGAAACTTTAACGTTTTATACTGTTATTAACGACAGTTACTTACTATTTATCACGATTGGATGCATTTAAACGATTATAGGTATGGTTTCTTTATCTATATGGGACAATACAGACTAAAGTATAGCTATGGCATAATATAATAACCAATAGTAGCAAATGATACTTATTAAAAATACTGATAAGCACACTGATTGACAAATTTAGGTGACGAGAGCATTGACGACTGCGCAATATCTTCGCAATTAAATTTCACTTTTTAAGTCGTACGGTTTGATTCACACCTAACCTTGATTCGAATCTTATTTCAATGCGGTTCTTAATAGACTTAATAGATTCTAAGTGGAAAAGAGAATGCACGATCTCTTTGTTGAAGTATGAGACAAAGGTAGCGAAAGAATAGCGATTGAGAACAAGAAAGTATGCAAGCGCGAAGGCGAGAAAGAAAAGGACGTATACGAGAAAAAGACAGTGAAATGAATAGAGGTTAAAGAACGCGTCGAGGAGAATCGCGGAACATCGACGTAGTTCTTGACAGTGGACATAAACATACCAGTTCGTATTGTGAGTCATAAGACATATATATATACATACATATGTATTTCACTGGCGATCCTGTATTCTAATATCATTTTAGTTATTTTATAATAGATATCCTTGTCATTTTAGCAATTAATTAAAGATGAAGTTGCACGATCTATGGTTACGTAAAATTGGATTATTTATCAATTTTTATCGAGCACTATAGACGATGACGTTGATGGCGTTTCTCAACAACTGCTGATGGGTCCTCCCATTTATAACTACTGTAAGCACACGTTTTGACGCTATCTTTCCCATCGGTGGTGTCACCCCAAAGAATTTTACCGTCGTGCATAAAAGTTTTACGTGATATAAATACGCCTTAGAGAAAATTTCTTGTACACCGGAGTGCATCGATGAATATTTTAAATACCGTATTGACGTACCGCGCGCGCGCGCGCGCGCGAACCTTTCTTCCTCCCTTGTGCTCCCCATATTGAGTACTGATAATTCATTAATTTATGATAAGCTAGCCTCTCGCCTACAACCTGCATCTCTCCCACCTCACCCCATAAATCATTTTCGCCGCTGACATTAATTGCACGCCGCCCCTCGTTACTGGGAGAAATGAGATTTTTTTAATTGGCAAATTTTTCACCGTAGCTGACACTGTGACACCCTCTCTTGGGGTTTTCATTTCTTTTTTCCTATTGCGATTACATCACGCAAAATGATGCGTATGTGTTTTATATGATATATATATATTTTTTTTATATGAAATATTTTCTTTTTTTGCGCGTATGATGACCATGATTTCTAGTTTATTACTAAGTGTAATAAAAATACCGAGATTAAATATTAATGTATTTTCAATACATAAAGTAAGAAAAGTCGAAGTGAAAGTAAAACGACAGAATGAAAACTGTATGTGTCAAATATAATTTCAAAGATATACATACACTTGCTTAAATGATCTGTAAACCATTAGCTATATAAAATATAAATTCAACGTTCAAAAAAAAAGATACAAGAGTATCAGTTCGAAATTAGTAATCCATTAAGCCAATTAAAAATTCTAAGAGAGGCGATGTATTGCGATAAACTGCACGCGCGATATATTTAGTACGAATACTTAAGAATATTATCTTATTTACTAAATAATCTTAATCTCTTAAACAACTGACAATACGATATCATTATGTGAGCAAAGAAAGTAAGATAATGAAAGTTCTCGAGTCGTACAGGAAATCGTAACATTTTCATGAAACAATTCGTCTCGTGTACGATACCGTACTTAATTTTACGATCTTTTTTTCAAGTGGTTTATTAGATTCCGAAGCGCGTTGAATCGCGAAAGGTTAAAGAAGGATGCTGCCGCGGTGAGTTGTGTGAGCTCTAACTTGTCCGCGACATGTTTGGACTGTGACCGTCACTTAAAGCTTAAACATGTGGTGCACGTGTCTCCCTTACAAAGCACGCCGTGCCACTGTCCCGTGGTACATTCCACCGATTCGAATCCCTAATCTTCCCTCCGGCTATTCAGAAGTTTCACATACATCAGGTACTTTAAGGAGCTGGACATTAGTGCAACGATATCGTATTCTATTTTTTTTACCCAACGAAGACGATGTACACGACAACGATCGTGCTACTCACCCATATTTGATGAGTAAAAAGACAGAGCAAGGTCCAATAAATCTTACTATAATTCCGTAATATCAAAAAATTCCCTGTATTCTAAACAAATGATTAGAAATGAATATTTTTCTCTATTAACGATCTGCTTATAATATTCACAGCATTAAATTTAAATAAAAAAAAAAGTATTTTTAGGCGGAAATGGAGAGTTTTGTCGTTTAGAAAAAGCAAACATTTTTAAATACTAATCCAGTATTAAGATATCACTGAAAGTTATCTCTCGTCGAGTAATTAAGAAAGATTAATAGCCTGTGTATGGATATCGACACGATAGCTAATAATTAGCAGTTTACAGCTGACTAGATTAAGTTCCTCGTAGACAAGTTTCCGTAAATGTTCGAAATGTCACGCGTTTGTACGGAAATTTACATAACTTTTGCTACCGCGATCTGAAACGGCAATTAGTTCCTTATCAAATATCGCAACAAACTTTTCTGGTTTTAATTTTTAGTACCGTTCTATAGCATATGCGAATAAAAGTTCATAAGTTATTTTTAACTGTACGGAACCTTGATCTTTTTGTTTTATTCATAAATTCGAAATTTCAAAATTATTTGAACAATGTTATTGAAGTATTTTATAATTTTCTTAAGTGAACGCGGTTGGACGACATTAAGTTAGCTATAAATCAGAAACGATTAAACTAAAATCCTTTATTCATGAGAAAGTGATTTAAAACGTTTATGCGAACGGGGTAACTGCTGAAAGCACCAGTTGAAAATGTCAAGGTGAGAATACTAATAGCTGACATGTATAAAATAATTTATACTAAAACAATGTAAGATACACTAATTTTCACGTAGGTAATATTTACTCTATAATATAATATGATCAGATCTGTTATTTCTATAATTGATACAAATTATCACACTTTTTATTGTTATTTATATTTAGTAATATATATATATTCGAAATTAGCTAGTTTTACGTATTAATGGTAAATATTAATGTCACGTGTATTCATTTGTAATAACGCGAGAGAGTATTTTTATAATTAATTATACTTAAACGGTACAAGGTATCATTCTTTATTATTTTTGTGCAATTATGTTTACTTAAAACTCTTAATTGCAACTCATCGCTTAATCTAATCAACGTACCTCATTTTACATAATTAGAATGCCATCGTTTTTACTTCGCCGTAAATCTGTCTCTCTAGAAAAAAGTGGTTTCCTTGCAAAATCTTCAACTTGATTTATTTGTCTATCCTTTTCTTTCAATGAGAAACTTTACGTACCTAAAAAGCGAAAAACAATCGCATAATAAAGAAGTCGAACGAATCAATTATCATTTCCTTTTTTCACAAAATTAAATATTTGCACACGTTTCTATGTTTGCTAAGATTATATATCTCCAACAAATACCGCGTACTCTACGCGATTAAATATTCTAATATAACCTCTTTCCTTAAATGTAAAGTGCTGAAATTGCTTACCTTTCTCTCAATACGAAACGCATTAAGTTTTTACTATATTATTTTCCTTTCATCGTGAACGGGCCTTCGAATCTTCAAGAAAACGTTCTATATTATTTTACACGCTTTAGGCGTGAATCGTGGGTCGCCAGTGTACGTGTAAATGAAAATTCGTTTTCCATCGAGGGGGTATTGTTCGAGGGAGAGAAGACGCTGTTTGGTGTTGCACGGTTGGAAGGGCCTTAACTCGATAAGTCCTCACGGTACCTGAAGTGAGCTCATAATCGTGAACGAAGCGCGCAACCGCTTATTACAAGCGAGGGCATTGTAAATTTGCAGGGAAGGAGGTTAGAAAGAGGCCGAAACGAGAGAAGGATGGACGCACAGAGAGAAGTAGTAAGTTGGAAAGAGAAGAGAAATAGAAAGGAAAGTGGTTGAGGGAGGCTGAGAGGAGTCGAAAGGACAAAGCAGCGCGAAACGTGCCCCCCAGCCGTGTTTCCGAAGTTCTCGTTCTACGTTGAAAATTTATCGTTTGGCTGGAAGAGAAAACGCAGGCGATCGGTCTCTGCGTGGTTTTATTGCGCCGTTCTCGTCGATCGACAAATCCAGATTTTACCGAAAGCCGGTGTTTAAGATAATAAGGACATTTTTTTAAGGACGCGTAATTAGCGGTACAGGGAGTGGGAAACGTTAATTAGCCTCGGCAGAGGTGCAAACCGTTATTAACGAAACTCGTACGTAGACACGGACGCGGATGAACAGGTCGCATGCGTGTGCGCGCGTCGATGAATTATCGTACCTGTAATTACGTAGCTGAAACCCGTGGTTTGTGTGTGTACAATCGTGCTATCGGGCGATATTCTAAAAGCGGTAAAACGGGTTAAATTCCTCGCAGGCTTCGAGAAATAATTTAATTACACCCGGCTAACGATAATTGCCGGAACGATAATTCGATGTTAACCCGCACCGAACCGAGAGTGTACATTTCCTGCGCGCGGCGCTGCGGCTTTCTTGTTTCACGCATACGCGACTTGTCGGCCGGCGTTGCCGAGTTTCAATTATCCGACGAATAAAAAGTTGCTACTTCGCTTATAAATCATCGCTACGTTATTACGATTATCTTCTAATTTATGAAACCAACTTTCCCTTCCAATTTCGACTTACTGATCGATGTTTTAAATTTCGAAGGACTATGCTTTTCGTCGCTCGTCGGTTCGTTCGCCGGTTCGTTCGTCGGTTCGTTCGTCCACCGAATAGGCGGCGCCTCAAACGTCAATCATACGCAAAAGTTCGTCGACCTGATATTGCCGATCGTACAGAAACATCCACTTAACCTCAACCTAACGACAAATTGTCAGTAGTTTCCCTCGTGGGGAAAAGATCAGTTAGAAACAATTAAGTCGGCCTGTGCAGCAGCTTAAATCAGAAACGACACTAATACGTCTTCCGTAAGTTTCTCTTTCTCTGTGTTTCACCTTGCCCCTCCTACCTAGCAGTCAGGTCCGGCTGTCTGATTACAGGGGAACACCGAAAGGAGATCCACGCACCGATCCCTGCTGTTTCTCTCTCCCGGCTCGTTCTTCTTATCCCTCGTAATAATAATTACCAACACAGCGCGGTGCAGGCACACCGAGAAACCAACGGCAGCAGCAACACGGAACGAACAGCTATCTAAAAGGTGAGGTCGCCGGCGCTGATGTTGCTAGTGGTGGTGAGGGTTCACACGTGGAGTGATGTATGCCCCGTGTGCGGCACGATGCGTAACACGGGGAGCCTATACGTCTACATGCCCCGAGGCTTCCAAAGTCGAGCCTTCTCCGCTGCTCATGTCATACATGCATACACGTGGCGCGACACGCGTACGTGTGCTCATGTGTGCGTGTGCGTGCCGTGCGTGCATCTAGAAGAACCGAATCGAACTTCTTCTCGCGCGAGAACGCCATTTTATGAGTTCGTGTTGTTTGCTCGACCGACAGAGGAGCGCCAGGCGTCGTTGAAAAATTATGGAATCTCGTTGCTTATGGGTCGCGGGTACTCTCATTAGCGGAAGATTAAAGTGATTACGCTCCACGTGAACGTACGTTTCTCGAGCGTAGATGGAAGGTGAATTGCGTGATAAATTTTAAAGTTCTCTGGTAAAAACGTGGTGAGGTGGGCGCGTTGCTCGATTTGCAGTCCAAACTAGGCGTTTCAGAGGTTATACACACGACAAATTAGAGGGGCGTGAGAATTCACCGAATTATGCCACTTAACTTCGATCGAGGTATCGAAGTATCGTTAGAATCACGCGTTTTCGTTTGTCGTACCGATACCTGGTTTAATAATTTGGAATTACGACGATTTTTTGCGCGAGTATCGCTTGACTTCCTATATTTTTTCAGTATATTTATCCTTAAAGTTGGAGCAACGAGAAGAAAAATTAGATAACGTATGAAAAGGTTAGACTCAAGTTTCGAATTTAATACTTTTTTGAACAGTTTAAAGTTTAATTATGCAGCCAATAGAACATTAGCTTTCGTTCGAATCAGACTTTTATCAAAGTTTAGATAGTTAGGAACGTCGAAGAACTGAACAAAATGCTAACATATAATACGTAAATAATACTAAATAAATAAGTAACCAAATCTACGATACATTTACTAGATCGAATGAAATAAAAATCGAGTCGTGCTAGCGATATTAATCTAACCCAAGGTATAAACTATTTATTCATTTCTTTTTATTTATATTAGAGACGATTAACGTCGATGAATTAACTTTAGGTTGGGCTGTATGAAAAAGTGGCCACTTGAGATGCCAGAACAAAATGTAATGGAAACTAAATCTAATCGAAGGTTTGTATGAATTTCTCGGAAACTAAGATAGTCCTGATGTAAATAATTAGCTAAAAAGCGAGACTTGACTGATACGCATAAAATTCGGGTAGTATGCGTATAAACGAACGGATGAGGTAGCTCGAAAACTGGACCGCGTAATCGATGTACGCCGATTTCTGTGAAATGGCGTTGCATAATTTATCGAAAACGTATCTCATAGAGAAGGTCTTTAAAATTTCGTTGAGCATTAACAGCCGTTGTAAATCACGCCTAATCGCGTTTCTTAAACTCTGATCGTCAGTTCATCCCCCGAGCGATCAAAGCATTCCTCTTTCCTCACCGAGTCTTTTATATGAATCGAAACGTATAGAAAAATAACGGTCACGGATACCTTTTTGTAAATTCCCCTTAGAATCTATCATTGTTTATATCATCTTTTCGCGATATAGGAACTTATTTAGCTTCAAAATGAAATATAAGGAGAATCTGGTAAATAGGCAGTAAACCAAAATTTTGCCGCAAAAGAACTGCTTGCCCGTGAAAAACAGAAAATGTGTCTCATCGTCTTCTTCATCCGTAGTCTTCGAATAGAATCACTCAAGTTTGCCTTCTATCTTTTTCTCTCTTACTTACGCAGTCGTAATACGTAAAGCGTTCCCGCCCCTTCATAACGATCGAGTTTTCGAGATTTATTTGGTGCGTGGCTGGTACTCTACACGAGACACGGCCAATCTTAAGGTAATCCTGTTTTTCAGGCCGTTCAATCAGCAAACCTGGGAAAAAGAAGTTTTGGGAATCGTGGCGCGTATAAAGCATCGAAGGTGCTAACCGATGGCCGAGCGCAGGTACACTCGTACGTCTTCGGGGACGGTGAGGATCAGGGTCGTTAACACTGGTTCGCGGCGGGTACATCGACGTCCGACGGGGGTCGGCACCTTCTTTTTTCGATTCTACATACGTACCGACGGATATACACATTGATTGCATTTTTGCGTCCGTGCCGGGTAATAATGCTAATTTGGTAAGTAGAAATGGGCATCAGCGGGCGGTCAGCCAGACCATGGAACACACGGTAGCACGGGTAGCGCTAATGCCTCGTTTTTGTCCTCTTCCCTCCTCGGTTTACCTCCACCTCCTCCTCCTTCTCCTTCTTCTCTTGTTCTTTCAGCCGCTGTTGCTTCGTTCTCCACCTTCTTGATCCGCTACCACAGGTCTTCCCCACCTCCTTCTGCCTCTCCATTCTCCTTCACCGCCGCCACCTCGACGTTCTTCGTCAGACAAGCCGCCAGCTACGGCGGCAGGCGACATAATGACGGCCAGACCTCAAACCTCAAACCTCCTAACTGAATCATGAGTCCTCTTGGTCGTCCGCACCCGGACGGCTCCTCGACTCGCAGCTAGCGGCGCAGCTTCTCGATTTACCTCGCGGTGCAGCCTGCTGCGGCCCCCGATGTCGGCTCGTTTTGTCTTTTTCCTTTCGGCGACTCGCCAGGGCCCGATGTTTCTGTCGTATTGAATCGCAAACAGCCAAACAGCGAAAGGAGCTGAACTCCGGACGAGCAACTCTCTCTTTCTTTTCTCCCTTTATTTCCCTTTCTCCACGTAGATCCCGCTTTTTCGACCAATAAAACCAGGTAGAGGCATTTTGTTGAATGATTGCGGCCCGTTTTAATTTCCCCCGACGAGCTTTAGATTGAGAGAGGCGGCGGATGCGCGCAGCCGAGTCATCCCCGCAGCTTGTATTTATGTCCCTCGAGCAGATGACACCGAGAACATCGTAATGATAAACAGATTTTGTTTAATTTGGACATTAGGTTCGCTGGGATGTTTGTTGGGCGTTTGTATTTTGATTATAGGCTTGTGCGATGAGTAATAGCATAAAAGAAGTCGCGTTATTAATGATTAAACATCGTTAAGATTTACCTCTGCAATCTGAATATTTCGAAAGTTAGTGAAAGCACGAGAGAGAAACTTTCGAACATCGCGTCTACGCCTGTTAGTTGCATTTTCTTAATTTGAAGATTCAAAACTAAACAATTCGATATAGAATTTATCGCGTATCGTAGTCGACGATAGATAAACGTTTTGTTAAACGTTATTTTCATCTCTTTATTTAACGCGTAACCGATAGATTCTAAGTATTTTGTTCGTAGATTTAAGCAAATGGTTCTAGTCGTGGCAACCCTACGTTCAATGTGTTTCTCAGGCGGTGGATGTTGCTGGGGTAGGCTGTCGAAAACTTTCTGAAAACCTTTATAATGGTTCCGATAAAAAGCACCCCTACGGGACACATATGCTACAGTGGTTTTTCTTTCAAACCACAAGTCCGCTCAATCTCCTATTTGATTCCAGCGACAGGTAATCGATAACTGTGCGACTGGCGTCCATCAGATTGGCATCCTACGAGTCTCCTAATAAATATACTTTGTTAGCGCGCGTCGTCTGACTTTTTCGAATGTTCCGATCAGGCATACGGTATATTTGTTAACGTTACTAATTTTGTAAAATGGATTCAACCTTAGAATCGATAGCCAGATATTTACAGATTCAAAGTTATTCTACGAATGTCAGGATAATAATGATAATTACGTTAACAATTTTATCAGATATTTAAGGAGTAATTTACAGAGTGTATTTTTTTTTTTTTTTTTTTTATCAAAAAAGCAACTTTGAAAATAAACGCGAAGCATTTTGACGAAGATGGTTCCTTGGTAATGGCAGTCACGTACAGTTTTCTCTCTGACTGAAATGTCGAAGTCGATGAGGCTAGAGAGCTCCCTATCACATTGTAACTGTTACTGCTTAGGGGTTTTAAAAGGGGGTTGAAAGGACATTATGTCGACGAGCGAGAAAAGGGACGGCGGTCTACGAAGTTAGTAGCACGAAACTCTAACCACGGTATGAAAAATGTTGTGACGTTGCTTTCAGCTGTTCATTGTCGGAATAGCGATAAATTAGTAGCAGCGACTTTAAGAAAGAAAATAGCAGGCAATACTTAACGACATGTTAAATATCTTCGACATTTATTTTACGTTTTATCTCTTTTTTTTTTTTTAGAAATCTGTATCGCCAGTCAACGAATATTTTTACGTCCAATTTCGTTCAACTTATTTTATTAAATGATACTTTTCACTGTAACTTTGTTCTGCATATACCTGTCTATCGTTCTATCGAAGAACAATAGTAGATGTCAACTGTGCGAGTTGACGATATTTCACCCGTTGCATTCTTTCTATTTTTGACATTTCTCTCGAAATCAATATCGAACGACGCGATGTTCGAATTTCTGATATCGCAAACTGAACGTGATTCGACAAGACGATACTTGGCATTAATCTTCGTTGAAAATACTCGGGAGAAAAACAACTGTAATGAAAATTTCATTCGTCGTACTTCGTTGTGGATTTTCCGATTGAACGACGAAAGAATACACGAGGATAACAACCTGTCGCCAGAATTTCCATATCTATTGCTTGTTTCAGGCGCAAATTATCTTAGAACAAGGCTCGTTAAGGCAGACGTTGGTCGGAACGTGTGTCACGAATTTGCAAATGGCGCGAAGCTGACGAGACCAAAGAAGAGGCAACCGTGACTCGAAGTCACGGGCAAGAAAACGCGTGACAATAAGTGCATCGACTCTTTGAACGTGTCAGTCGAAAGTCGGAGCTCGCGAAGGGGATCTGTCGTCACTTGGCTGGTATAGTTGATTCCTTCGACAAGATGGAACAGACTGGCGAAAGAAAGAGGAAAACAGACTATTCCGTGGACCGTGACGGCGCACATACCATCTTCGATATGGCATATACGAGGAAGAGTATTACCGATGGCCTGGGAATTTTCGTGGCGAGGATCTCCGACGCGGATCCGGTGAAAGGACGAAGCATCTTCTCGAACGAGGAAGATGGAAAGCGCGAAAACGAAGCAGGTAGACGGAAGAGCGAGAGGCCGAGAAAGATGGGAAGAAAGAGAGGGAACGAGACGAAATTGCTGGAGGTTTGAAGAGGCGCGAGTAATTTTGATAAAACAAGTAGGGAGATCAGTAGCAGAAACGAAGAAGGAAAAAAACGTGTACGGTGAAGTATGAGTTAATTTCGTAGAATGGGATGGGGATTGTAATTCCACGCGACGAAAGTTGGCGCAATATCGCATTAATCTTCGAGGATAGACGTACATATGTATCGATCGTTGTTGGAAAGGGTCAGACTCGGGGATCGACTGGAAATCGATTCCAGCAGGGCGATTCCGGAGTATAAACACTCTATACGTCCGCGATCTTTCGCCCCTTATTTCCTTTCTCTCTTTCCTTCTCTCCTCTTATCCTTCGGTACTTGGATCGAGCCACTGTGTATTTCAAACGTACTCCTTTTCCTGGCGGATTTCTATAAAACCAGGCGAGAGCAACACGGCGTTGAGGCGGCGGCGAAGGGGGCAGAAAAGAGCGCGACGACATTAACCGAGAGACAGGAATGAAAGGATAAAGGAGAGATAAATCCTAGAATTGTAACCATCGGCAAGGTACTCGCGCGAACTAGCGGAATGGGCCGCGAGGGGAAGAAGGAAGGAGGAAGGGACGAGGAAGGGACGAAGAAGGGACGAAGAAGGGACGAAGAAGGGACGAACGAGCGATCCGAGATGGAAGAGGATCGAGGGAAAAGATCCTCTCTGTGTCGGTGGATGTAGAGGGGAAAAATATAATGGTGGCTGGGGCGAGGAGGGGGATATACCTACCATCGATGGATATCGAGTAGGCGAGTTGGTACGTGAGATAATAAGGCGTGCTCGGGCATGCCGATGGAAACCGCACGCGGCATTATTCAAATTGAATCCGGTAAGAATTATTATTGGCGGGCAAGTCGGGGCCGAGCCGGCTCATTCCGCGGGCGCATTTGCGAATACGAGGAGGAAAAGAGGAGGCTGTAGGAGTCAGGTAGAAGTAGGAGGAGGAGGAGGAGGA